>MDKH01211645.1:0-40998 GCA_005239495.1 Nicotiana undulata
AACAAAAGCGCAGTAAGGTGATGGTTGGCTAGCCTAGTTCCACGATAGGTGTCATCACGACCTATTAGGATTTGGGGTCATGACACTAACTAATTCTGTTGGATCCAACTTTGCAACATCGTAGATATTTTAGTTTGAAAATGAGATATCAAATCTTTTTTACTATAGGCCGCTGCCCTTGCCTAAAATTTGCAGAATATTTAGTTGGACTCAAACATCCTAGAGCATCTTTGCCTTTTTAGTGTTTGCAGACTAATTGTAAAAGTCAGAAGAAAATAAAGTAAACAAGCTACTTTTGAGCATAACATTTCTTGATATATTGCTATTGTAAACTAGTCTTTTTACAAGTCACAATACAAATTCTGGTCTCTTTGTCTAATAGCCCGTTTGGCAAAGCTTCTAAAATCAGCTTATTTTGAGAAGTGTTTTTTTCAAAAGTACTTCTTAGAAAAATGCTTTTTTTGAGAAGCAGTTTGTGTTTGGCTAATTAATTTGAAAAGCACTTTTGAGCAGTTATTAGTGTTTGGCCAAGCTTTTGAAAACTACTTCTAAGTGTATTTTTGTCAAAAGTGCTTCTCAAAAAAGTGCTTTTGGAGAGAAGCTACTTTTTTCTGCTTCTCCAAAACTGTTTCTGCTTCTACCCAAAAGCACTTTTGGCCCCAAAAAAAAGCTTGCCAAACAGACTATAAAGAATCTGCTATACGCTCTGTTCATTCCATCTCTCATCTTATTAAAAAAGAAGAATAAATAAAAAGTAAATTTATCCCATCAGATTGTACAAAACGAAGAAGAGGATAACTAAGAGCATAGTCCCTAACCCAAACAAACCTTCTCCATCATATACAACAGAACCAGTACTGCTTTCCCAATAGGTAGCAGATGATATATTTTGTATAGGAATGTATATTGACAGCAAGTATACAACAAGTGTGAAGGAGATAGGAAATAACAATGTTACAAGAAGAATGGAAGCATTTCCACCTATGCAATAAATTGTTGGCCAAAAAATGAGCAGACTAAGAAACCCAACAATTATTGAAGGAACCTTTGGTGATGGCCCTCTGTTGCCCATATTTTGCTCACTAATAACACTTGGCCCGTTATATCAGTTGACTAGCAAAAATATGCAATTTTCTGACATTGAAACAGGAGAATATAAAGTAGACCTGTTAGCTGCAATTGTCATGGTCACATCACACTTGTGCTTTCCTTTGGAGGTTAATGTCTAAGCAGTGTCATTGCATGTTTAACTTCTCCAAATACTTATTCTTCAAATAATAAGTAAAGGAATTGTTGGATCAACTATCTGTTTGCTAGCTTTCTCATATATATATATATATATATATATATATATATATATATATATCTAAACAAGAAATTCTGATAATGACATCGAAAATGATTTTATTCATAACAATTGAAACCAACTATAAGGAGAAAAAATTTACCAACATGAATATCAAGAAACGGAATATCAAACTACTTAAAACAATCCTTTTATTTGTACAGTTGCAACTACTTGAACTTCGTATAAAATTACTTTGGCTTAAGAGACATATCCGCAAAAAAAAAAAAAAATCAACACAGCAATTTTACAATGTGAAACAATTGTGCAACATGCACTCCAGAATCTAAATTCTCATGTATATCATCATTTGCACCTCATCATCTCATGTATCGGGCGGATACATCGAGATAGAACAATGAAGCATAGCCTGTCACGAAATCAGTTACACCTAACACAAGTTTCGCATAATATATATTTTAGCATGCTATTTATGAACCTTCCTAATCAATGTAATAGGCTAACACCCTACAGCTTGTTACAACAACATTTTTATACATAAGACAGGGCAAGAGATGAAGCTAATTGACCTATAACTATCTTTCCTTCATTGAGGGGGATGATATCGCAAATGCTGCTCGTAGTAGTTTATCAGCTGCCAAAGGAAAAAACATTTCCAGTAAGTGTCATCTAAGTAAAGCTGAAGGAATTCATTACGTTAACTTCCCTCTAGATTCTCAAAATTAAATAAACTAAGCAAATACTTTCTGAAACTAGAGGTAGAAGTAGATTTAAACATTTATCAAATAGCAATCATAATTACTAAATAGAACAATGTAATGTGTATTTTTAACTTATTACAATATGTTTAGGTATTATCTTAAGTGATAATCCAAAATTAATAGTGAGACTTTAATCAGAAAAATAAGATCTGAGGAAAAGATAAACTTTATATCAAACTAATTAATATTCCCAGGCACTATCAATATCTTATGAAAGAAATGTAGTACTTCTGAACCATTACAAAATAAGTTATGTGAAACTGAGAAATTTCTGTTTATAATCCATATGAAAATATAAGATCAGTGCATTTTTGGTGATGAAAGAAGCAATAAGAGAGAAGAGAAACAGCTACCAGAAGTGGATTATGCATCTTCAGAAACTTGTTATCCACCATCACTTCCTTTCCGTCAGACCTGCAGACAACCATTTATAATGTGAACTAAAAACTAATGAAAGAATCAGCATAGTATCATCAAACTGAAAAGTTAGGGAGTATTGAATTAACTAGTTGATGTGTGCAAAAACGGGTAAAACACGAATTGAACTTGAAACTGTCAAGTTCATACTCCCTCCATTAAGAATGGAAGTAGAAGGGTGTAATCACACTGGTTACATAACATGCACACATTATACTGCTGTTACGGAGAAAACAGGAGACGCAACTTCCCCAAAAAATAAAAGTGCCACTTAAAGTATTACAATTCAGTTCAGATGTAAAGGTAACAACAGAATGATGATCAAAATTGATTTGAAAATTTGAGAAATGATAGCTTATCCTGACAATAACAAAGAGTTTCTTCCTTGCATCAATTTTGGTGGACATGTGAGCAAAACGCAGCAAAAGCACAAAGCAAAAGAGAATATCACTTATACAAAAGGAGTCAGAAGTCAGATTGGATTTGGTTTATTATATGAAAAAGGGTCTAGTTAGATCCAGGTATAACTCTCAAGAATGGACCTTCAAGATCAATGGGAAAGTGAATAAAGTACTGCTTTTCCAGTGATATTCACATATGATTATAGTTCATCTGAAGTTCTTGGGAGCAGAAACAGTTGAGACAGTGATCCTTTATCACCACTGATTTTTCTATATGTCATGGAGGTCCTCATCAAAATGAGAATACACAAACAAATTCCGGAAAGGAAAGTTAATCCTCATGAACTAGTCTTGATGTGTGGTGCAGAGTGGCTTATCTTTCTACTAAATAATTGAATTTACCTTCGGGATGAAAGTTTAGTGGATTATCTTCCTACCAAAAATTTGATTTGCCTTTAGAGTGAAAGTTTAAAGACATTAAAATATGGCAACTAACAATCAAGAAAATTGGCAGGAGAACAAGAGGGATGACGATGCAATATCTGTGAAAAGGAGAAAAACACTCATTAAGTGGAGTATTCCACTTATTTGTTTGTTCCCCACACAATTAGTAAAAATTGATATGGAACGACCTGACATGACACATCGGCTTTACCATAAGGAATGACAATCATGTTCAATTTCAATTGGTAGTTTTGTATGGATATTAAGCTCTGAAAGATCAGCCATCTTGTTTATTTATGATCGCAACGTATCAGGATGCATTTCCAATTTCACATGAAAGAGACGAAACAAAGTATCCTGGAGATAACTTTCAGGAGACCTATCCAAGACCGGGAATGTGATGACGTTGATAATCTTTTGCAAAGCATTTACGACTATAGCAAGTTCGTGAAAGAAGACGAAGTATTATAAACACGTCATCAACAAAATATTTGGCGATGTCATACAACAACCTTCTAAGAGGTCTGGTGAGTCGAGAATCATGTTGAGCTCTATATGAAAGACAAATGCTCCTAAGAAAGTGGCTTTCTTTCTTCATGTGTTGTACAACTCCAAGCACTAGTGCTAAATTTAAGTCAACCGAAGTTTGGAGTGGTGTGATTGAGAACTTTGAAACAAAGTTTTGCCAAGATGAGACAATATCTATCTATGGGGGAAGATTGACACTCATTAATAGTGTACTGGATAGTATTCCTACTTATCTCATGTCTCTGATTCCAATTCCGAACAAGGTAGTCAAGCAGTTGGATAAAATCAGAAGAACCTTCCTATGGGAAGGAGGGAACAAGGGGCACAAACTTCACTTAGTCGAATGGTCAAAAGTTACAATGCCAAAACAACTTGGTGGACTAGGTATCAGGGACCTCTAACATACATAACAAGTGCATGCTTATGAAGTGGCTATGGAGATATTGTCAAGAAGGGAATACGCTATGGAAACAGGTGGTAACTGCAAATCATGGATCTCAAAGCCACCGGTGCACCAATCTGTCAAGAAGACCAGATGGAGTTGGGCCTTGGAAATTTATCAGGAAACTTTGGAATGAATTCTCTATGAATACCTCTTTCAAGTTGGGAAATCGCATCAACATCAGGTTTTGGAAGGATAGATGGTTACAAGGGACTGTCCTAATGAATGAATTCTCATACCTCTACCAGATAGCTAATGATCAAGATCCCTCTATCTCTCAGAATTGGTAAGACAATTGCTGGCAAGTCCAATTCAGAAGAGACTTCAAAGACAGGGAAATTCCGCAGCTGTTGAGTCTCCGGGCTAAATTAGAGGGAACTCAACATTGCTGACAATATTAAGCGGATGGATGGCCTCTACTCAGTGAAAGCAGGGTACTCTCATTAATGCTCAACTAATGAAATCATTGATAGATGGACTTGGAAGTACATCTGGAAGACAAGTCTTCCCCCCAAAGATCATTTGCTTCAGCTGGATAGCCCTTAATGAATCTTGTTTAACACAGGACAACCTTAACAGAAGAGGTATGCCAATTATTAACAGATGTTTTATGTGCCGGCAACATTCAGAGTCCAACAGACACCTTTTGCTACATTGCTCAGTTGCCTCAGACATTTGGTGCATGTTTCTTTCTATCTTTGGTCTCAGTTGGGTCATGCCACAAAGCATCAGACTATGAATGCTGGTCTGGTTGGAAAGTTGATAAAGTCGCAGATGATCCCTGCTTGCATCTTTTGGTGTGTCTGGACAGAAAGGAATCGCAGATGTTTTGATGAGATATCAACTCCAACACACACACTTAAAGCTAGATGTCTCCTTTGGTTATTTAGTTAAGTTGGCAGTATTTAGCCCCTGTAGATTGCCATATTAACTTTTTGGATTTTGTCAGCTCTTTTGATTTAGCCTAGTATTTCTTTTCTTTTTTGTATCAAAGCTGACTCTTTCCCCCTCTTGTACTTCTTGCATCTTCTTGATGCCTTTTTCTATAAAACTCATTACTTCATCAAAAAAAAAAAAAAACAAGCACTAGTCACTGTGGAAATTTTGAGTAGTAGTAGGAGATAGATAATAGTTAGTTGGTGTTCTTTTTAAGGTAAATGATGACAATGTGGACCATTTACTACTTCCAACTCCCCACAGAAATTTGGTCCCTAATGTCTTTTATATTTGATAAGGCATGGATGCTACATAGAGCAATGGAAGATACACTAGCGAGTTGGGATTAAGAAAATAGGACTTCAGGAAGGAGTTGCAGAAGGGTGCTCCTCTTTGCATATTTTGGCTGATTTGAGGAAGAGAGTAATAGAATCTTTTGATGGGGTTGATAAGTCTCCGTGCAGAGTAAGGCTCCTTCTGCGTCCAATGTGTTTGTGTAAATGGATATCTCATATCGTATATATAGCTGGCAGAATATTTTTTGAAGCTTGATGTGATCCCACATTTATAGTGACAGTGTATTGGCTTGATATCAATGAAATGATTTTGAGTTCAAAGAAATAAATGAAATGTTAAGATATTACACATTCTGAGTATCATAGAAACCCAATGACACACATATGTGACGAAAGTTAGTGCAAACATAGAAAATAGGAATGTAAGTTTTAAGTCACAAACCTCTTGGCAAGAAAGGTTATTGAGACGTCCTGCATATCATTGGATAAAGATGTTGAATAGCTCATAGGCTTGACTATATTTGTAATTGTATATGCATCTTTGGAGTCATCAGACTTGTTTTTAAAAACAAAGTCACTACCCACAAATTCATGATTGTTACTTCCTTCCTGCACAAAAGTAGCCAACGGACCACCTACTGCAGCATCTTGGATACCATCCATCACAGCTGCAGTAGTATCCTGTTTAAACCTCCGAACAGAACCAGATTTCCTCTTTTTAGCTCCGGTACAGCGATCAGATTGAAAGGACTCTGCACCATTGACCTTTGCAAATCCATTTGAGAGACCATTAGCAGATCTATCCACAGAGTTTTCATTGGTTGACATTGCTCCTTTTAATTCACTCAACTTCAAATTTAACTCATTTTGCTCTCTAGTTTCCTCTAGAGAGAAACCCAACTCCAAACCATTGTCATTCATGACTTTGTCTACTTTGCTGTTCAATTCACTACCATTACTGTCCACACGACTCGTAGCCTTCAAACCGTTCAGAGAAGGTGAGGGTGTAGGTTCCTCAATTATCCTAACCTTCACTGCTGGCACATTATATGTAGCATCCACAGGGGAACACTGCTGCTGCTGCTGCTGCTTTTTCTTGGGCTGAGTATGTGTAACCCCAGATTTTCGCTTACGCTTGCGTGTGGATCGTTGTTTCCCTGACTGCAAGCTTCAAAGTGAAAAGGTAAACAGATCAAGAAAGGTGCCGCAGGTTAACAAGTCAGCTAGTCCTTATACACGATCACTATAAGGGACAAAAAAAAAGGGATTATAAATAGAACTAACCTCTCTTCAAATGATTCAATAACATCAGAACAGGACATCAGATTCTTTACAGGTTCCCATGTATTTGCCGTCTCTGGCCAGCCTCGCCTGTACAACAACACCCATAACATCTATCACCTACACAACCTTTTTTTCTTTTTTCACGTTGCTTACAGCAAGCAGAAAAAATCCAACTGGACAGCAACTACAATGAAGCCACTGAAAATACTAACTCGTGCACTATGGTTCTAATAACAGCCTCTTAGCCACTGGGCTGTCCTGGGGAACTATCTCCTAGAAACTTAAAAAAAAATGGGAACTTGGAGCCAAAAACTACAACAAAATCTAGAAGTTTCAGTAATTATATAGAAACACTTACCATTTAATCAAATACTGAACTTGACCCTTTAGTTTCCACAGCATTTCCAAGATTCCCATAGCCATAAAAAATCACAGAAATTAATGCCCAAAAATCAGGATAAAAATATCAAAAGATCAATAAAACTACTTCACATAATCAATGCAACAAATAAAAAAGTTCATAAAAAAAAAAAACCTTTCGTATTCTTTTTCTCCTAACGGCTTCAATTTCATAAAACCCTTCAGCAAGTTTTGGTTTTTCATTATCAGCTTCACCATCATCCCCATCTCCTTCAATTTCAAACTCCTCTTCATAAGTTTTTTCTTCGTTCTCTTCTTCTTCTTCTCCGGCCTCCGGCGACGCCACCGGTTCCTCATCGCCGTCTCCGGCGGCGTCTTCTGGAGCTTCATCTCTCTCTTGCTGATGCTTCTGAGCTTCTTCTTCTTGAGGTTCCGACATACCGTCCGACGGCAACTCACGGTTACCGTTGCCGGATTCCGACGGGGGTTTTAGGGAGTCTGTAGCTGCCGAAATGCCGGAGTTTTTCTTTTTCCCTCCTTTCATTCTCTCTCTCTCTCTCTCTCTCTCTCTCTCTCTCTCTCTCTCTAAAAGGCTTTTCCTTTTCTTTTTATTTTACTGATTTATTGATGATTGATGCGAAATGTTCTTTTCCTAAATACTTGTCTTGAGAATGAAAGGTTTTATGATCTTTTTTTCTTTCCATTTCACTGATAATTCAACCTTTTTGTATCGAAGTTCTCATTTTTCTTTAATTATTTATTACTGTATTATTTATGAATGAATAAATAATAAATCTATTCCCATTGTATTTTGTTTTCTTAAATAATCATCAATGGAAATATACTTTCTAAATTATGTTATGATGATCGTGTGAACACTAATATTGCTACACGACATCTTTAAAACTTTCCTTAATACATTAGATGTTAATCCTATTAAGCAAAACCAGCATTTATTAAGTTGTTTGAACTTGAATCTTATTTATTTGAATTTTGTATTTGTCAATGTTATAAGATCTGATATTTAATGCTAAACCAATTTATTATCTACAGCATTTTTTCTTATATTTCATGACTGCACTAAAATATCACGGTGTCCAATAAAGGAAGTAATATTTCTTTTTAACATTTGTACTCGTAAATATCAGCTACTAAAAATTTAGTTATTAAAGTTCGCCTGACAGACCAGTAACAAGCTCGTTTTCAGAAAATCAAACCAAAAATGTCTTCCAAAAGCCAAAAACAATTCAGATTTCATAAAATAACACAAAGGGTGTGTTTAGTATAAAATAACCCAAAATTCAGATTTTTTTCATGTTTGGTTGGTTAAAATGTTTTAAATTTCGCGATTTCGAAAATTTAGCGGTTCGGAAGTTTATGAATCTTTTTGGGTTCGGAAGATTGTTGGTTCGAAAGTTTATGGCTTATATCTATTATAAATAAAATTTTATTTATGATGAATGTCTATATTCTAGAAAGATTCTAGGGTTTGTTACTTGGTGGCTAAGTCATTTTTTTCCTATAAATAGAGGGGTTTTATTACATTGTAAATCATCCCAAAATTCAATAAGAATTTCCTCTTACTCTTTCTTTGCAATATTGTTCTTGTTCTTTTATTGTTTCATAACACGTTATCAGCACGAAACTCTAGCCAATTGAGTAGAAGCTTTGGGATTGAGCATAATGATTTTCAATTGTTCCATGAACTTCCTTCATGATTAAATTCTTGATTTAAGGTAAGTATTTTTCTCTTTTAAATTCTTCAAATTCTATAATTTGATTTTAAAACAAGCAAAGACAATAAACTTTGATTATAACTCTAATAGAGTTTGGAAGAAATTATAATCACCTGAAGTGGTAAAAAATTTATGCCTTGCCATGATAAAATTCATGTATGATTGTGGGCAAAGAAGTGAATACATGTTTTGCTTCATTCTCATTCCCCTTAAGAGAATGTGATAGCAATATGTGATAAGTCTAAAAGAAGACAAAGTTATTACCGTGAAGGTATCAATGGATGTGGACGTGGCAGTATACGAAATTATAATCGTCATCATTTTGATAATGAGAATAATAAGAATTCTCAAACTAAACTTTCACTCTGTGAAAGTAATATTTGTTATCGATTTGACATGGGATTTTGTAAAGCACATATAGATGATTATGGTTCATTCATGATGTGAATGTGACAACATCTTATTTATGAATACATATTCATTCTTGGAAGAATATGAACGTGCTAGTGGTAGTGGATATACTACACTTGCCTCTACAAGGAGATTTGAGATGAAATAAGAAAATAATTTCATTATTATGGCATAAATGGTCATTGATCATGTACCTATTGTGATTATGCCAAAATATTATGGCAAAGTGATTATTACAGGGCAAAGTAATATAAGTAACATATCTTGCCTATGATGATATCGGTCATGACCATAATGGTATAACTTTCTATTTGAAAGTGATATTCACCATATGGATGTTGATAAATATGTGGTACTACCAAATTAATTGAGAGCTCTAGAAGAGCCAATTATACTATTTTGGAATAATACAATTGATTATCATGTCAATTTATTGTGCTGTAATAATTAAGTCTCTAAGAAACTTATTGAGTTTCTAAAGGTATTCTCGAAAGCGGTTGGTTATATTGAGACTACAAAATAAAGGATAGATTTAATATCTTCTACTACTACAACTTGTAGCGGGGTAGTATGTATGTAAAAAAATTACCCGCTTTATTCTCCAGTTTGTATTGCACAAATACAAGAATGCCACATATAAAGTAGAAGTTCATTGATATAAAAACTCATATCATAATAAACTTAGATTTTATTGATGATTGCACACGTCATGGTGTAAACTTGAAGTTTATCAATATTGATAATTTATTCAGTTGGCATAATTGGTTTAGCCATATAAATTTAAGTATGATGTGCAAAAACGAAAGAGAATTCACATGGGTAAATATCAAAGAACAAGAAAGTTCTTTACGAATTCTCTTATGTTGCTTGTTCTCATTAATCAATAAACCAACTAAAAATTGGAATTGAATCCCATGAATGCTGAAAATATCAAAGGTGAATATGGGCTTATTCACCTGTCATGTATACCACACACATCTATGAGATGGTTATATGTGCAATTATTATTAACCCGCAACATGTTGTTTGCGAGGTAACTTGCTCAATAATTTAATTTAGATCATAATTTCCAGATTGTTTATTCAAGATAGTTCATCTTGATAAATTGGTTTACATCACAATTGGTTTAGCAAAAAGATTTATTGAGTGCCTCCACTTAATAACTAAACTATTGCTTACGAAAGCAAAGTTATTTATATCAATTTGATATACATTATATATGAAAGTATATTACATTCTCCTCTCACAAGTAGTTTAGGTCAGGAACCAAATTATTCCATCTTATTATTATTGATGTGCGGTGTATATTTTGATTAACACCATAATGTACAATATGGGTTCCCAAAATTGAGTAAGAAAGTTAGTTTTTCTAGCATGAGGGGGAGACAAGAATAAACAGTTGAGAAAAAGTTACGTGGAATGAATTATCATTGTACATCTAGATCCTCGAATAAGATAATATGAACTTGAAGTTCATAAAAAGATAATTCATTTGCAATATATTGCAAAGCATGCCAGACGCATTTGCTGACCCAAAGAAAGTAATTATATTCTCAATGCAAATGCTCCTATTAAGTCCTAGAAGGACAAAGTCCATGGTACACTTAAAGCGTATAGACAAATCGGTTCAAATAAACTTCTTGATAAAGAAGATGATCAAATGATCAAAATGATCATAATAAGTGAGGCAAGTGATCTAGAAGATCACATGACATAACACTTCATAAAATCTCAGGAGAGATTCAGGTACCTGAATATACTAATTAAGAGATCTCTATGTTATGTCTTCATGAAAAAAAATATTGGAACCGATATAAAATGTTCGTCGACATCTATCATAGCGTTAAGTATAGATGAGGATCTTAAGTCTATCGAATATATACACAAAAATACTTGCCAAATTGAATGGATACAATTCGAATAGAATTGGTTTCATATAAAATACATGTAATTTTGGACATGTAGTTCAAACACTCGAAAGTATAAAGTCAATGGTGTGTGCAATCACTTTCATGTATCTTATATGTCTGGCATGACATGAAAACTTGATGCAAATCTAAAGTCTATATCTATGGCTTATATGACTTATCTTATATGACAATCCCTGAAGGATATGGCTTAAAGCAAATAGAATTCTTGGTCATGAAGTACTACAACCTAAGTGCAATTTATGCACATTTGTATCATGCTATACTATAAGCATGATAATGTAATAGCGAGGATTTTCAAGGTGAACATATTTTTTGAAGTTAATATGGATATGTCACGACCCGAATTTCCCAATGTCGGGATCGTGATGGCGCCTAACGTTGAACCCGATAGGCAAGCCAACGTGAGTATTTAAGTTACCTTATCCTTTGTTATTATTCAATCGCAAACGAAGTACAACACTAACATATTTGAAAGTACAAAATGAAACAGAATATATTAACTCAACGTAAAGCTTTTACGAAGTTACACACCAATCCCAGAACTTTGGAGTCACAATGTCACAGACTATCTACGAGTAATACATATAATGGTCTGAAGGAAATAAATACATCTGTTTCTGAAATAAGTAGAACAGAATAAAAGAAGTAGGAGGGGACGCCAAGGCCTGCGGACGCCAACAAGACTACCTCGGTGTCTCCGCGTGGACTGAAGGCAACCTCCTCACTCTAGTGTCCAAAGGGTCCTGTACCGGGATCTGCACAACAAAGATGTGCATAGTGTAGCATCAGTACAACCGACCCCATGTACTGAGTAAGTGTCGAGCCTAACCTCGGTGAAGTAGTGACGAGGTTAGGACACGACAACAAGATAACCTGTGCAATTTAATAATATTAGAAAGCAGTAATAACAACAAGAATAACCAGTTAAGTACAAGGGAAAAGGGAACATGCTGGGGGAACGAAATATCAGATAACAGAACTAACGGAATAAGACAACAGTTCAAATATCGAAGTAACAACTGGAAATAACAACACAGAGAAAGCAGTGCACGACATCACCCTTCGTGCTTTTACTCTCATCCTCACCAAATAATAAAGGCAAGTGAATGACATCACCCTTTGTGCTTTTACTCTCATCCTCACAATAATCAATAGAAACGGCACAACATCACCCTTCGTTCTTTTACTCTCATCCTCACAATAATCAATATAAACGACACGACATCACCCTTCGTGCTTTTAATATCATAACATGGCACGACATCACCCTTCGTGCTTTTACACTTTCATCCTCACAATAATCAATACACGGCATCACCCTTTGTGCTTTACACTCTTCCTCACAATAATCAATACACGACATCACCATTTGTGCTTTACACTCTTCCTCACTCATACAATATCAATAACAGGCGTTTGGCAAGGAAAAATCAACAATATGGACCATATTAATAAATCACAACATCCCGGCAAGGGAACAACAGTAGAAATATCACTGTCCCACAAGGGACACAACTATAACCATTCTCACTCAAGTACATATCCTTACATAAGATTTCTCAACCGAAACTAATACTCAACAATATTCATTACCAAGAATTCCCACCAAAATGAACAACCACGAAGTGAAATTCAAGCTATAACACAGTAATATCAATGAAAACCACAAAATTCATAATATCCGATTCACGAGCATGCTTGACACCAACGTATAGGTACTCGTCACCTCACCTATACGTTAACATGGTATAAACACATAGAAAATAAGACTCAACACCTATTCCCTCAAGCTAAAGTTAGGTCAAACACTTACCTCGACTTCCACGTCCAAAATCAAGCTTCAATCACCACTTTCCCTTTTGAATTTGACTCCAAATCAATTGTATCTAGCCATAATTGACTTAATAACATCAATAAATGCTAAACAATTCAATTCCAATGCTTAATTATAGGTTTTCCAATATTCTTCCCAAAAAGTCAAAAATCGACCCCGTGCTCGCTTGATCAAAACACGAGGTTCGGACCAAAAGCCGATCACCCATTCACCCACGAGCCCGAATATGTAATTAGTTTCGAAATACGACCCCAAAACAAGGTCTAAATTCCAATTATTCAAAAAGCCGTAACTCTACCCAAATCCTTAATTTTCTACCCTTAAGAACATGATTTAGGCTTAGATATCTAATGGGTGTTAATGAAAATATAAGAAAACAAGTCTAAGAATACATACCTATGGTTTTGTAGTGAAATCCCCTTTCAAAAATCTCCCAATTTTGAGTTTTAGAGAGTGAGTTATGAAGTTTTGATATATTTCCGTTTTAGCTACTGTTTAAATCACTAGACCACTACCCTATGCGTTCGTGGGTCCCTGGCCGCATTCGCATAGGTATGGCTTACATGACCTATGTGTTCGCTAGCTATAGGCCGCGTTCGCACAGGGTTTCAACTACCCAGCCCCCAGCCCACTTAATATGCTATGCGTTCGCGACCCCCATGGTGCGTTCGCGTAGAGTAGCTCCCTAAAGCTCCGCGTTCGCACCCTGTGTGATGCGTTCGCACAGAGTTAACACTGCCCGGCCCCAGCCCCCTAAACCTTCTATGCGTTCGCGACCTCCTAGGTGCGTTCGCATAGAGCAATTTTGCCCCCTCCCAAACTTGTGATGTGCGTTCGCATAGCTTCCCATGTGTTCACATAGCACAACAGTTCAGACACCAGAAAAACAGCCCAACACCAGATTTTTAAGTTCAAAAACACTCTGACGCCTATCCGAAACTCACCCGAGCCCTCGGGGCTCCAAACCAAATATACACACAACCTCAAAAATATCCTACGGACTTACTCGTGCGACCAAATCGCCAAAATAACACCTTGAACAACAAATTTAGTATCAGAATCAAAGAAAATTTCCAAAACTTCCAAAATATCAAACTTTACAACTACGGGTCCGAATCACGTCAAACGACTTCCGTTTCTTACCAAATTTTACAGACATGTCATAAATATCATATTGAACCTGTACCAGGCACCGGAACCAAAATACGGGCCCGATAGAATAAATTTAAACATAATCAAATTTCTAAAATCCTTTATGTTTTCAGAAAAACAAATTCTTTCAAAAACTCATTTCTCGGGCTTGGGACCTCGGAATTCGATTTCGGGTATACGTTCAAGTCCCATATTTTCCTACGGACCCTCCGAGGCCGTCAAATCACGGGTCCGGGTCCATTTACCAAAAATGTTGATAAAAGTCAACTTAAATCAAATTTCAAAAACAAAACTATCATTTTCCTAAGTTTTTCACATAAAGGCTTCCCGGCTATACGCTCGGGATGCACACGCACATCTAGCTGAGATAAAAGGAGGTTTTTATGACCTCAGAACACAGATTTGACTCATAAAATACGGGATGACCTTTTGGGTCATCACAGGATGATTTATTCATCAAATCTCTGGTGACGTCAACCTTCAAGAAGCTAGTGCACAAGATTGCAATGCGAAGGCCCAATGATGTGAATTGATGCTCTCATCAGGGGGAGTTAATCCGTGTTGTACTCTTTTTCCCTTACAAGGTTTTGTCCCGATGGATTTTTCTTGCAAGGTTTTTAACGAGGCAACCAAAAGGCGTATTATTAAACATGTTTACGCTTTTCCCTTTTCTAGAATTTTTTTCCCCATTGGGTTTTATTTTAGTTAAGGTTTTAACGAGGCACATTGTCTGTTGAATAAACATTCAAGGGGGAGTGTTATAAATAGAATTTCATTTATGGTGAATGTCTATATTCTAGAGAGATTCTAGGGTTTGTTACTTGTGGTTAAGTCACTTTTCCCTTATAAATAGAGGGGTTTTATTCCATTGTAAATCATCCAAAAATTCAATAAGAATTCCCTCTCACTCTTTCTCTGCAATATTGTTCTTGTTCTCTTATTGTTTCATAACAATATCTAAATTATTTACGAATACTCCTGAGAAGTCATTTTCCTTAATTTGTGTACCAAACACAAAAAATAAATAAGGAGTGTAATTGGTATAACGGAAAATATTTTCCGTGAAAAATATTTTTCAAGAAATTAAGAATAACTAACAAGCAGTTGTAAACAATTGGAATAAAAGTCTAAGGCAATGGTTTCCCCCGTTGGTTCTTCCCTAGTTGTATGTTCCTATAGCTTTGATTTGGTTGTCTCTATCAATCATGAACTCTCTAGTTATCGTAAATCTTTCTCAAGCATTTATGATAATTTACTAGACGCACTCTCTCGAGCTACGCTAGCTATATTTGCGTTACGGTTCACTTCAGATTGCACCCGAGGTATATTATCTCTAACCCAACCTCTAAACCCTCGGTTATGACTTTCGTCTATACTCCGGGAGTGGTGTTGTTCAACAACTACCTAAATATGCACTCTTTCTTAAGCAGATACATAATAAATAGGCACAGCTAGTTGAGGTCCCTTCAACAAACTACAATCAAAACGTAGTTGAACAAATAGAGATTAATAACCAACTCAAAATTATATTAACATGCCAACAAGTTCATCTCCAACGGGTTCCACCAAAACCTTAGATTAAAGTATTTAGCTACTCATAATAATAACAAAAACTATAAAAGAATTCATAGTCAATGGTAAAAGAACAAAAGAGGAGGATAAAGATTGATGCCCAATTTTCCTCCTTGCCTCTTGCCCTTGTTTTTGATGTTTTCCACTTTAAAAACTGATTTTCTTCCTCTTGGGCGAATTCTTCAAGTTTATATAGGGTTTTGGGGCTTAAAATCCCGTGTTTTGCACTTTAGTCCCTGAAGTTTATGCGTCCTGCCGCGATCGCACCGCGGTTACGCCAGAACCGCGGCCAAGCAAGCTCTCTGAACCTGAGACTGCCTTCCGCCGCTGTTGCACCGCGGCTACGCCTGGACCGCGGCAGCCCTGTTTCAGCTCTGCTTTTGCTTATTACTTGGTGCCTTTAGTGGGTATTATTCGATTGGCCTCCTTTTTTCCCGTAATTGACTCTAAAAAATGTTCCAATGTCCTTTCTTGTGATATATCACCTGCAATGCATGAATAACACTAATCAGAGCACTTTGTTATCAATATTTACATTAAAAACGATACAAAATGTGGTTCCTTAGGGTCCTAATTATGTTTTCTAACAAGTAAAAATCTTATTCATTTTCTGATGTTTGGTATGCAAATTAAGGAAAATATTTTCTCAAGAGTATTCATAAATAATTTTGATACAATAAACATGAAGCCATAAACTTTCGAACCAACAACCTTCCGAACCCACAAATTTCATAAACTTATGAACCACAAAACTTCCGAAACCGCAAAATTTTGAACTCGTAAACTTCAAAACACATAAACCTCCGAACTCATAACTTTGGAACTTGTAAAATTTTGAACGTGTAAGCCGAAAGATAAAAAAAATAAAACTGGAAAAAAAAAATCCCGGGGGGCTGTGGGGTGTAGAAAAATGAAAAACAAAAATTTAAAATAACAAAAAAAAAAGTAAATTTTTTTGCCGGGTGGGGTTTGGGGGGGGGGGTGATGGAAAATAACCTTTTTGGAAAGAGAGGCATGGGGTGGGGTTAGGTGCGCGGGTGTGGGATGGGTTGGTGAGGATATGGAATAGGGTGGGGAAGCTTGAGAAGGAGTTTTGAAAAATGCTTTCCAGGAAAAACATTTTCCTTCGATTGGAGAAAAATGAGTTGATGAGGAAAATATTTTCCAAAACATTTAAGCCAACCAAACATGAGAAAATTGAAAAATATTTTCCAAAAAATATTTTGCTTCGTACCAAACACACCTAAGATTAGCACTTGTTTTCCAAGAAAATATTTTCCGTTATACCAAACACACCCAAAGTGTAAATCATTTTCCAAAGAGACTTCTCGAGAAAGTTGTTTGAGAGAAACTTTTAAAAAGCAAACATTCCAAAACTAAACCAAATCCAAATGCTAGTATTTGGATTCATAATAAAGTTGGTGCTGCTCCAATTACTTACAATATCTGATGATTTGAGCCAAAACTTGGTATTATGCACAAAATATTTGCAGAAGGTTCTGAAGAATAAGAACAGTTGAAGAACCAAAGCTAATCTATGCCTCAAATTTTCTAACAACAAAGACTCAATGACTAGAAGGCCAATTCTACTTTCTTGACATATAATATATATAATATATAATAGAGATTTTAAGCATTTATATATTGCTGCAAAAACTTTGTTCTTTTCTTGTTCTTCAACTTCCGGAATGCACAAGACTCTATTTGTCGGATTCTCTCCCGGCTAACGCCCATTAATTCACCAATCTCTTGTAAAGTCTTCATCCTCCCGTCTGCTAGTCCAAATCGCCATTTAACAACCTGTTTCTCCCTTGGATTTAAGGTGTCTAATACCTTCTCCAGGTCCTGTCTCATGAACTGCTTCATCAGCATTTCTTCTGATGTTTCAGCTTCAGGGTCTGCAATCACTTCCTGGAAAACCCAAAAGAAAGGCGTCAATGAGCACAACTGTGGAATATTGCACGACGGGACCAAAAAATGACACCCTAAACGGGTAAAAAGAGATATGTTTTTAGGACAAACCGAAGGTTTGAGACTTTGATTGAACCCGATTTTCTGGTCAAGTGATCTTGGAGCTTTAGGAGTTAGCATCACAGCACTGAGCCTCTTCATTGACAACCCTGTTGCTTCAGCTACTTCCTCATCGTTAGGAAGTCTACCATTTTCAGTAAACAATTGCTTTCTTGCTTCCTTAACTCTGTATGTAGCCTCAACCATGTGAAACTGTAAACAAAAGATTCAAAAAAATGGAAGGTCAAAGAGCATATATATAGACATTATCTTTTTTTAAATCAACAATATTTAAATGGCATATTCATAAATAAGAAAAATAAAATAATGGCATACAAAAAAAAAATGTCCTCTTAAAGTTGGATGTCACGTACTGGCAACCGAATCGTCCTAGACTGATCAGAAAGGGATTTCCTAACCGCTTGCTTAATCCACCAGTGAGCATAGGTTGAGAACTTAAAACCCTTAGCAGCATCAAATTTTTCAGCACCTCTTACAAGTCCCCGACATCCTTCCTGCATATAAATTTCCAAAACGAGCATAGATCAACAGATGGTATTTCAGATGGTTTTGATCCCTTAATAGAACTAGTCTTGAGAGAGTATAGAAATGCACTATATATACCTGAACCAGATCTTGAAGATTCATCCCTACTCCTTGATAATTTTTGGCAATAGAAATAACAAGCCTTACGTTGCTTTTAATCATTTTATCTTTACAAAGAATGCCATAGTTCAAACGCTCCCTTAGGGTCTTCTGTTCAACTCCGGCTGCAGCAGCCCATTGGGCAATAGTAGGCTGACCTCCGCATCGATCTGCAAGCTCCTGCTCAAGTCTTTCCAACTTCAATAGATCCTGTATCATTTTGGTGACTGATAAATGGTCTAAAAATTGAACAGAAAAAAGAAATAAAATAATTGCAAGGGAAGTAGGAAGCAAACTCCACAGCAGAATATAGTACAGATATGACATTTGAAGCCGTATAAATTCAATTAGAGCCATAGCAGACTTTTGGTGTCATTCTGAAAGATTTTTTGATCATTAATGGACACGGGCAAATTTTGGTTATACAAAAAAATCCTTAAAAAGGATCAGTACTAGAAAATTACATATTAATATCTCAAAAGCCAACACCAAGAATGAACAAAACATAGGAGGTCAATAAGAGAGAGAAGATTCACAATGTACTTAAATCTCGAAGTTTTCATGAAAAAGAGATGATGCAAGCTTCTCAGATTTCAGATCCAAGAAGAGCACTGAGCTTTGAGTAAAATAATGAAAGGCAAGGCAAGTGAGATAATAAGAGAGCACATTACACCTGTTTGGTGCTCTTCTACAAACTTTTCACCTATCAAGTTAAAAAACAAAACAAATGAAAAGTTCCTTTTTTCAGTATTAAGAATTTGATCAACCGGCACATACTTAGCATTCTATTACTAAGACCCAAACACAGACAGAAGAGGAAGAAGAAAACAGTAGCTCCGCTAATCGTCAAAAGCAAAGCAGATATGAAGAACTTAAGAGGAGAAGCATTACATGTATTGAAATCCATTTAAGCTTTCGTATAATAGGCACATGAAAGAATATTGCTGTGGTAAAGGAAAAAGGAAGAGGCAAAATCTAAAAAGGAAAAACAACAACTGATATAGGGTCATGTTGTCTTATACTTGGGAAAAGCTAAAGCACACCTGTATTCCTCTCGATAACTCCTGTTCTTCAGATGCAGTCAGTAGCCTAGAACTACCAGTAGTTCCTCTCAAGTAACGCAATGGATCCGAGTAATCAACCTCTTGTACTGAAGTACGCTTCTTTCGACTAGTAGAACCAGACTTCACAGAGACAACATTGGCTGCGGCCCTCTCTGCTGCTCTCCCTCTTTTGGCCTTCCGCTCAGTTTGACGCGTCGATTTCACAGCGATGGCATTTGACAGTTGCGACTGAAGAATTTCCAGTTCTTCAGGTGATGGATCCAAGTCATCAGAATCTGCAAGGGAGTCCTCGAATAGACTACTTTCGCTCCACTTCATTTCACTTCCCTTAAATTCCGCACCAACACCAACTCTCCCTGTCTCACTAGGTTGGGCCAGATGAACACTCTCAAACGTAGTAGTCCTAGCTTCTGATAGAGTACCTCTACCAGCATCATCGGAGTTCTCTAGATTATTATGGCCAACCAACAATACAACGTCTTTTGCAAACTTCAATGCAGCCTTTGCTAAAGCAACTGCTTCAGCGGCTGCAGCAGCTACAACAGCTTCATCACTTGTAACAAGATTTTCTGTAGCTATAACACTTTTAGTGTTCGCCTGCAAACATGACAAATCAAAATTATACTAGTAACAGAATTTTCATGCAAAACAAGGTTTAATTCAATTAATGGGAAGTAGAGTACAGTCAAATAAAAATAGGAGAGTGAAACCTAGCAAAATGGCACTAAGGTAAGTAATAAGGTTACGAAGTATTACCCAAGATAACTAAAGCAAAGGAAAAAAAATTCATCGACTGTTAGCTAACAACCTATAGAAGTTAAAAACTACCTGCAGAATATTTTATGAAAATGCAAGTACATCTGAAGCTTTAAAAAATACCTGAACTACATCTGAAACTTATTTCATATTTCATAATAGACTGATGACCTCGGTCCTTTTCAGTTTCTCCAACTTAAATGTATCCATAATTTTCTAGGCTATTTATTTAAGTTCTAACCTCTGTAGGTGGACCAACTGGCCCCGTGTATGTCCATGGCCTATCTGGGGCAACTGAATCTGGGTTAGCCTCAAAAGATAGCAACTTTAGCCTCGGTATATCAAGTACTGCTGATGTGGCAGTTGTAGGTTTCCATGATCTCTCCGCTGCAACTGAACTTGAAAGGATTTCAATAGATGGTAACTTCAGCTTCTCAATGTCAAGCACTGTAGACGTTCCTGTTGATGTTGCTGCAGATGTAGTGGCTAGGATACAATGTGTCCTCGAATGAATATGATCTCTACCTTTTGCTGCATTCAGCCAAGGAAGATAGTAAGAACCACAGAAGTGTACGTCCATAAGATGGATCATTAACAACTTTGACCAATAATTGAAGAAAGCCACAAGATTCAACTAAGAAGTTTAACTATTTAGTTTCAAGGATGATTCTAGTAAGACAGTAGTAGTAGAGCAAAAGCACCAGATCATAAATTCAAGATTGCATATGCATATCAGGAATTTCAAAGGAGATACTGAAGCACAAACCCGATGTCTTCCTAAAAATACAACTAGCAGAACAGAGTTTTCTACTTAGATCGGGCTTTCACTTGGAAAACAATATGAAGTCTGCTCATTCTAAGTACCATCAGGGCGAAAACCGTCATGCAATTCTCAGAATGATACAGTTTCATTCGTAAATTTGGTCCAAGGTACCTAGTTAGTGATTTAACAGACCATTACTGATTCTTTCTCTCTACCACTCAATGCGTGTTTGTCAGCAAGCATGCAGGTGTCTCCGCTGCACATAACTTCTCTACTTTTGACTAACAACAACAACAACAACAACAACCCAGTATAATCCCACTAGTGGGGTCTGGGGAGAGTAGTGTGTACGCAGACCTTACCCCTACCATGGGGTAGAGAGGCTGTTTCCAATAGACCCTCGGCATCCTTCCCTCCAAAAACTCCCCACCTTGCTCTTGGGGTGACTCGAACTTACAACCTCTAGGTTGAGAAGTGAAGGTTGCTTACCATCTTGTCTAACTTCTCTACTTTTGACTAGTGAATGATAATCTAAGTATCTGGGTAATATAGCCAACCTTGAAAAACAAAATATTTATGTTTTAAGTAGTAGAAACCACAACATAACGAACATAAACGACAATATTAGCTACATGAGGAACACAATTGCTTTTATCCATTATGCTGTAACGAACAATACAAATTGCTAATAAAATCTCAACAATCGAAGGACCTTTTCACCTATCACTAATATAAAAAAGTCATAAATTCAAGAAGGAAAATCTTCCTCAGATTCAAAGTAACAATCGAATGGTCCTCCTTGATTTCACCAAAAATGGAGGCAATGCATACAATTAGAGCCAATTCTTAATCCATTTCTTTCAATCATTAACCACTTAGGAATTTGAAATTTCATAAACAGGAAAACTATTGGCCATATCATTTACACTTCTCTGCCAAAATTTAATCTTGTCTTCAAACAAACAATTTCCACGACATAGAAGTTACAAAAATTAAACACTGCTCAATTCCACTTATTCTAGCATTCACCATAGAATAACATAAAGCAAGAACCAAACTTTACCCAATTCCCATCTCGTTAACAACATAATTTACAAGAGAAAAAAGAGCGGAGGGGACTTACAAAGCTGAATGGTAGAGCTTAGGTTGGTTTTGAAGCAAAGGACAAAAGTATCTGGCAAACTCTTGAATTGTGGCAATAAATAAGACATATTTCTTTCTACTCTAAAATCATATACTGGAATAAGGGGGTCATAAGGAGATACTAATAATTTGCACAAACATTCATTCATACACTATATTTTCAACGATGTATCAGTCAATATAGCTGCTATTTTCCACCATCAATGAATTTTAATCTTGAAAAATGCGGTTGAACTAAAACATGGAGAAGTGAAGAAGACTGGTAGAGGTTGAGGAAGAAGAAAAGGAAGCAAAGGACAGAGAGAAGAGATAAATAAAAAGATAAGAGAACTTAGCCTCTCCGGATTCTGGAATGAGGACTAGAAAGGGACAACGAGCCGATTTCCTTTTGTTTTTTTTGTTTTTGTTATTCCTCTTTTATCTAGGCTTTCTTGTCGGCCCTTTATTGTAAAAAACCAGGAAGAATTAACTAAAGCAGGCTCAATCACTTAAATTAAAAATAATCGATGTATATTATATGTGTATAACTATAGGCATTCCGTATAGCTGAATTAAAAGGAATATTCACAACATACTTTCTTCTTAATTCTTTTTTGTTTCTTTTCTTTCTCGTAAGAGTGGTGATAACCTTTTGATAGAGAACATTTTAATTTTTTGTGAGCTTATTTACCTTGAATTAGTTGGATCAATATATTTCAGTATGAAATGATTAAACAAAAACGTAATTTTCTCGTTCTCTAATTTCATGGGCATATCTACCCAGTGCAGCTTAACAAATACTTTGCTCCTTCTCCCATCAAATGTGTTCACACTTAACTTCTAACTTATTAATTAAGATGAAAGAATATATTATATTGGTTAAAATTTGGATTGAATTTAATGATCGTAAATGGACGAAATGTGGTCGAGGTCGAAGTCGATCGCGGCTCAATGATGAGGAGTCACTTAAAGAAGGATTAGCGTCGAGGTCGAGTAAAGAACGTATGGAAGCGACAGTTAGAATAAGTTTTAGAATGGGGAGAATGAATATTCCAGTAAATATTCCTTCATTTGTACTTTTTTAGGGTTTATTGGGAATATCCAGAGGCGGACCTACCTGGTGGGTTGAGGGGTCACGTGATCCCGTTAGCCTCAGCAAAAAACATGTATACATATTATATAAATCTTGACATTTATATGGGACCCCTTGAATATTTTAAGTGTGCCCCCAAATACAAAAAGGTAAATGGGAGAATTGGTTGCATTGGGCACTTCAATTCCCAACTTTGTTGGTGACACGGGCTCAAAACCCACATAAAACTTTTTTCCCCTCATTTCTATTTTTATTCTTTGAGTACAATGTAATTTATATTTAATAGCAAATTGCTTTATCTTCTACTTTTATCTCTTTTTTTTGTTTGAATTCAATTATAATTTAGTACTAATATATAATAGTCACTTAATTAATATTTTAGTTCTTTGAATACAATGTAATTCAGATTTAAAAGCAAATTGCTTTATTTTTTACTTTTTATCTTCTTTTTTTAAAATCATTTATAGTTTAGTACTAATACACAATAGTCAACTTAATTAATTTTGCGAAAAAGGGTCAAATATACTCCTCTACTTTCAAATATTGTCTAAGAATACCCCTCGTTATACTATTGGGTTCTATACCCCTAACGTTATACTTTGGGTTCAAATATACCTCTCATTTTAACAGAGGGACACGTGTCATCGTCCTGTTGGCCAATTCAAAATATCTCCTAATTAATTAAAAAGACTCATTATCCATACCCGAAAAATAATTTTCTAAAGCGATTTTTGTTATAAAAACTGGAAAAAAAACAAAAAAAATTTTTTTCCACTTTTTACAAAAAAAACTGAATTTATTTTTCTAAAACAATATTTTTGTAAAAATAGAAATAAAATCTAAAAAGTAATTTTCTAAAGCAATGTTTTTGTAAAAACTGGAAGAAAAAAACTAAATGTTTTTTTACTAAAAACTGACAAAATTAAAATATTTTTTCCCGTTTTTACAAAAGTATTGCTTTTAAAAAAACTGAAAAATAATTTCTAAAGTAATTGTTTTTATAAAAACTAAAAACAAAATTGAAAAATAATTTTCTAAAGCAATTGTTTTTATAAAAACTGGAAAAAACTGAATTTATTTTTACTAAAAACTGAAAAAATAAAAAAAAATCCATTTTTCACAAAAAAAAATTGCTTTAGAAAAACTGAAAAGCAATTTTCTAAAGAGGTAAAAACTGAATTTTTAAAACTAAAAACTGATAAAAAAGAAAATATTTTTTTTTCAGTTTTTACAATCTTAAGAAAATTGCTTTAGAAAATTGTTTTTCAATTTTGTTTTTAGTTTTTACAAAAACAATTACTTTAGAAATTATTTTTCAGTGTTTTAAAAGCAATATTTTTCTAAAAACTGGAAAAAAATATTTTGATATTTTCAGTATTTAGTAAAAAATATTTTTTTTCCAGTTTTTACAAAAACATTGCTTTAGAAATTGCTTTTTAAATTTTATTTCTATTTTTACAAAAACATTGTTTTAGAAGAAAAAAATTCAGTTTTTTTGTAAAAAGTGGAAAAAAAATATTTCCGTTTTTTGTCTTCCAGTTTTTATAAAAATACTTTAGAAAAAAATCGGGTATAGATAATGGGTCTTTTTAATTAATTAGGAGATATTTTGAATTGGCCAACATGACGATGACACGTGTCCCTCTGTTAAAATGAGGGGTATATTTGAACCCAAAGTATAACGTTAGGGGTATAAATAACCCAATAGTATAACGAGGGGTATTCTTAGACAATATTTGAAAGTAGAGGGGTATATTTGGCCCTTTTCCGTTAATTTTATTCCTTCTCTTTCCATAGCACCCATTTTGCGAAGAAATCTCTCTCTCTCTCTCTCTCTCTCTCTCTCTCTCTCTCTCTCTATATATATATATATATATATATATATATATATATATATATGTGTGTGTGTGTGTGTGTGTGTGTGTGTTTCCGGTATTTTTTTGTCTTAGAACTTTTATTTTAATAATACTTGGATGATAAGTTATCATAATCATCAAGTTTTCAAAGAGTTGCACGCCGAATTTTATCGCTAGTGATTAGCATACAGTAGTGGCCCCGTCATGCTCAAATCCTGGGCCCGCCTCTGGGAATATCTCCTATAAATAGGAAGGGATAAAGAACAAAAAGTGATCTTTACTTTTCTGATAAGAACACATTGTTAAGAGTTGACTACAAAGAATATACAAAAGCTTGTATAGTCCACTGATTCCATTGCTCAATATACATCTTTTATTCACAAGATCCAAGGATTTCTTGTCCCCCCTCATTTTAAATTATCCCACGTTGTTGTCAGGAAGGAGAATCATCCAAATCATCTAAATATTTGGGTGATAAATTCCTTCGTATTACATTTATTGTCATTATCTACATTTATTGCATGCTTTTATTACTACATTCATTGACACTCATTGAACATTCGTAGTTAGTATTCAATATCATCGGACATGGACCTACGTCATTAATATCTTTAAACTTCAAATCTAGTGGTTATTATATTTAACTAGGATTCACCCTCTATTTTCTCGTTAATCCGTTTATAAAAAGGTTTAACACTTTTTTGGTAAAACATGTATTCGTCTAAATTTATTTATTAGTATTTACACAAAAATGCTTGGATTTTAAACTTGTCACGACCCAAAAATACATTAAGGTCGTGATGGCGTCGGACACCACTGTCAGGCAAGCCAACAATAAATGATCAATTTAGTTCTCGTTTTAGTTTTTTTTTTTTTTTTGAAAGCATTATTTTAATTCAATTTAATAGTAACAGGCGGACTTAACAGAATAAATTATAATGTTATTAACAATTTCAACACCGAATAGCCCGTAATCATCCCAAAATTCGGTGTCACAAGTGCATGAGCGTTTACTAAGGAATAAAATAAATTACAATAACTGTCGTAATAAATTTGGACAGAAAGGGAAATACCAATACTCTGAAGGAGACTCTGGTGGTTGCGGATCGTACATACGATGCAACTCGTCTAAGTCCCCATGTCAACCACGTTGCTGCGTCCACAAGGCCACTAATATGAATATATGCATGTACAACAAAATGTACAGCAAATGTAGTATGAGTACGAAAACAACGCATACCCAGTAAGTATCCAGTCTAATCTCGAAGAAGTATTGACGAGTGGTCGACTCCGACACTTACTATGACCATCAATAATATAATTAGTAGTGGGTTATTTTAAAATGGCGGTAAACTCAAGGAAATCAAGAAGCAAGTAAAAAATTCTTTGATAATAAGAGGTTTACAAATTCATATTTCATCATTTATCAATTCATCTCAGATCAGACCAGGGAGGCAATATCGTTATTTATAAATTTCAAGGCAAGCAATACAAGCATGCATAAATCATGTCGAGGTCATACGCCCCGATCCAACAAATATTTAAACTGCACTGCCAGAGGGTCGAATGACGCGAACCATAGATACATCTATTCACCCCGCTCGTGAATCATTCATGCGACACGGCCAAATATAAATTTAATCATTTAAATCAAATTCGTTATTAAATTCTTTTCTTTAAAAGAAAAAGGTAATTCAACTGGAAGCTTTAAATCCTTAGAAATTCTCAACTTACTTCCTTTTATCACAAATAGCAAGTATCATCAAATAACGATGTTCACAAAGTATCGTGTAAACCTGAACTACCCGAACATAACATGAATAGTAGCTACGTACGGACTCTAGTCACTTCATGCGTACGTAGCCCCCACAAATACTCTAATTTTTAATCAAATTCACCTATGGTGAAAATTCCCTCTTACAAGGTTAGAAAGGAGATTTACCTCGCTCCGGAGTCCCATAATCGGCTCCAAGCCCTTCAAACAACTCAAATCGATGTTCGACGCTCCAAAACTAGTCAAATATTGAAAAAAACCATAAATATATACTCTAATACTCATTATAATCCTATTTACAACAATTTCCAACTCCGTTTGAAAAGTCGATAAAAATCACCCTCAGGCCCACGTGTCCGGTTCCGAAATTTTTCGAAGTTAAACTTTACCCATAAATCCACGAACTCAAATATATAATTTATTTCTAATTACATGCCCAAGTGCGTGGTCAAAATCCAAAAATACTAATTTCTAGGTTTTTTTTCAAAACCCCAAATTTTCCTTTAGATTCTCGTGATTTTTGATGTTAAATATAAGGTATAATCACAAAATATAATTGAAAATTGGTTAGAGGCACTTACCCAATGATTTGATACGAAAATCCTCTCTCAAAATCACTCACTCTCGGACCTAGGGTTCAAAATATGATAAAATGAAGCAAAAACCTGAGTTACACAATTGAAGACAAGCTGCAGATGTCGCATTTGCGACGCAAAAGCGAAGAAAGACTTCGCAATTGCGAACAAGGAAGGGCTGAAAAAGGTCGCATTTGCGACAAAAAGTTCGCAATTGCGATACAGATGTTCGAAATTGCGACCACACCAGAAACCAGCAGTTTTTTCCGACACGGAAATGAGCATAATTTCCTCAAACAATGTCCAAATTCGATGATTCTTTTTGCTATGGATCCGTAATTACGATACGGATCTAATGGATCAATATAAAATGAATTTGGAGCTCATTTTCATAATGTGGTACCCTTTATGCCCAAATAAACGGCGTTGAAACATCAAATAAGAGCGCGATACAACCCCAAACACACCCAAGGCCCCGGAGACCTCGTCCAATCACACCGACCCGCTCCATAACATAACATGGACCTGTTCGAGGCCTCAAATCATACCAAATAACATCAAAACTACTAGTTTCACATCGATTCAAGCCTAATGAACTATTAACTTGTAACTTCCACATCTAATGCTAAAACCTATCATATCACGTCCAATTGACCTCAAATTTTGCGCACAAGTCACATTTGACATTACAGACCTACTCCACTTTCCAAAATCCAAATCTGACCTTGATATCAAAAAGCCCGCTTTCGGTCAAACTTCTCAAAAACCTTCAAATTTCTAACTTTCGCCAATGACCAAAAATGACCTATGGACATCCGAATCCACTTCCGGATGCGCTCCCAATACTAGATCACCATACGGAGATATTCTCATACTCGAAATCCCAAACGGACATCGATAACAATGAAATTCACTTCAACCCAAATTTATGAAATTCTTCTGAAATCCTAACTTCCACAATAGGTGTCGAAACGCTCTCGGGTCATCCAAAACCGATCTGAACATACGCTCAAGTCCGAAATCATCATACAAACCTGCTGGAATCTTCAAATCCCGATTATGAGGTCGTTTACTCAAAAATCCAATCTCAATCAATTCTTCCAACTTAAGATTTCCAAAATGAGAATTCTCTTTCCAAATTGACTTCGAACTTCTCGAAATTCAATTCCGACCATGCGTACGAGCAATAATACCTAAAATGAAGCTGCTCATGGCCTCAAACCGCTGAACGACGTGCTAGATCTCAAAACGGCTGATCGGGTAGTTACATTCTCTCCCACTTAAACATACGTTCGTCCTCAAACGTGCTACGAACTGCGCTAGAGTTGTCTGAAATCACTGTTTAATTCCTCGTGCCCCTACTGGTGCTACATGAATTAGTTGAGCACATTTGCTAGAGTAAATATGAAGATTCACCCTTTTATTTAGTCAAATTAGCCTTAGAGCCAAATTCCAACATCCGAAATTTTCCACCAGGCCCATTTTCAACGTACGAACATTGTATCATTCACTACCCACAGTACAAAAACATGATTGCATACCTTTGCTGAATTCACACCATGAACCGCATAATTCACGTGATCATAATAACATTCTCTGATGCCAATAACCGAAATTTTACGAATCTCATGCCCACAACATGCCTCATGACACATATAAGTCCTGTTCCAACTCCTGCAATACCGCCACGACGGAAGAGGTGTGTAGAAGTTCATAACCAACTACAGAGTCAACAAATCATTGAATCTCTCCTCTTGACTAGAATCATCACCTCATTATGAACCAAATAATGGTATTTTCTCTTTTATATACTTCATATAATCTGATCGCACTGATCCCAGATCCAATAATTCTGTCTCACCCAGTACGAGCTGCTCTGGAAATAAGTCACCCCAAACACGACCAAAAGTGTCATATGATGCCACAATGTGCCAACAAGCTACCAACTCGATTGTGATACATAAGGAAAACAAACTCTGGAAGGGACTACTCAACCCACGTAACTAATTGAACAACCTAAAGGATGTCATGGCTTCCTCAGAAAATGGGAAACAAAACACACAAAAATAGTATTAGGAACTGTACTCAACATCACACTGTTGCGGCGTACAACCCGATCCAAACAAGATACCTGTGGTTGCGTGCCACACGATCCACACATAAAATCTATATGAAAAGATACTTACAAAGCTAGAATGCTCATTACTACAAAATATCCGAATATCGGCCACAAGCATGCTAAGTGCATAATACCATCCCTGGGGAGACAGATAGCGCCCTACGCTACAAAACTCAAGCACAACTAAGGTGCGATATATGATCTGAATTTCGAGAGCCATTCTGCTCACATAACACTATCGATACGCGGAACCTCAACTCATAAGAAACTTATCAAGCCATTTCACAATTCACATGGCACAATATAGTATCACATGAAATAGCCGACGACGAAACGACATCCAACGTTCGAATACTCCTCCATAAGAAACGTTATGTTGAAATGAACACTTCTGATGTTATATAGAGCCCATATTCATATTTAAATCCATCCACGGACCTCAAGTCGATTCTTATTGTACCGTACTAGGCTAATAACCTTTCAAGGATCCACAATAACCCTTTTCCCCATAACACACAAGAACAAACATCATAACCGGAACAAACTTCTACAGTCCGCAACCAAATGAATCAAGCGCCCTCCATGCTTAAATTCTCGAATTAGCGATATTACCACAATCTTTATACTCAGTTTCAATCTTCACTCAATCAAGTGACTACATGCCACTCTTATACAATCTTCCCCTGGGACACGCTCCCACGACCTTCCGCACTAGGTAACAAGTCAGCACATTCATACCACCGACCGCACTAAAGTTGTAAAGCAAATCAAGAATCCACAAATCAATACACAAGGCCTCTTACACATGGCATCGACTTTAGGTGACTCTGAAAACAATACCATCTTACTCTAAACATCTAAATTCTTTTCCTGCTCATCCGAGCTCGAGACATCCTTGTCAACACCGAACCGCAACCTTGATCCTCGACTTTCAAATTTTATGTCGCTCACTACACCTAACATGCCAATTCAACCATTGATAACTGATTTGGCTTCTTCTAATTACTCTGGGATTGATTTAGGAATAATAATAGCCCCATTTCAAACATCACAAACCATCTCATACCCTCATTGCGTGCATATTCGCATCTTCAACTGGTACACTTATTCTGATAATCTCTCTATGAACCCGAAGTCATTTTCTCCCATTCTTCTCATGCTACACCGTATGCCAAAGATGGCATAGAACACTCAATCCCATTTTCATACTCCGCTGCAAAAGCTCGATACTCAACCATACTATGGACTCGAAATCCTTAGGCACCACACTTTAACCTTTGAATCTACTAGGACCGTTATTGAGAGTCATCCACTATGACTTGGTCCCGAATATAATCAACTCCAAGGCTTTTCTAGAACATGAACACCCTCTCAATGAGCACCTGACTGAATCACTTCCCTTATAAATCACCATTGTACGAAAGCATAAATCCTCAATCTTATCAAAGCCTAAATATGAGTCAATAAGGCCAATTATAGCACACATTTATCAAATCCTATGCTCAAATTACGATTTATGTTCTCTTCCCTTAGCTGTAATAACCCACAAATATGCTGATAACCAGAATTATCACAAGTAGATAACCATGCAACTCAATCGTAAGCGGTGGGACTCTCCCGCTTAGCTTGGAGCCACATATTACATAACTCTGGAATCCACCAAGATTCTTTATTTATCGTCGACCTTATCTTGCACAACCAACTCGCCAAATTCCTCGAAATCCTTCTGTTTGACCTTTCATGAACACTCGAACAAACCACATTCACATATTCGACCTCTTACCGGATAACCAGTAGCATCTTTCGTAGAAGCTTCGTCAACACCACGTGATTGCTAGTATGCTCACAGGATATAACCCATCTGTGAAAATTACATGCCGACATCTTCCAATGTCGCTACACTGGGTACAATTACCACAAACTCAGTAACCCATCTTGAGCCAGTGCTCATTCACCGGTTGTACAAGTTCGTTCACTCCTCATAGACATCAACTAAAGGTGCGACAATACATTCCAATCCAAAGTCATGTTGTATCTTTCTTCATATCAAGCAACTCCTTTCTGTCGTATCAAATCTCCCATCGTATAATAGCCACTGTTCCAAATTGAGTTCGTAGACCTAGTCACTGTCCACCATGAATCCCAAATCTCTCTACATTTTTCTCAAGGCGTGTAGTCATCCTACCACAGAACCCATATTCTACTCCGCCTCTCACCCACTTTGGTCAAACTCATCCTCTAAGCAACTACTCGACTCCTACTTCTCACACTTGGCCTTCTAGAAGTTTAACCACCGCAAGTGTAATGACCAGACCGATCATTTTAATCTCTAGCGCGTCATTCAATTGTTGAGGCCCTGAGTAGCTTCACTTAAGGTATTATGACTTGCATGCGTTGTCGAAATTGAATTTCAGGAAGTTCGGAGTTGATTTGGAAAGAAAAATCTCATTTCGGGAACTTTAAGTTGGAAGAATTGACTAAAGTGTGATTTTTGAGTAAACGTCCTCGGAATCAGGATTTTAAGGCTCCAACAGATTCGTATGATAATTTTGGACTTGGGTGTGTGTCCGGATCGGTTTTTGGACGACTCGAAAACGTTTCGACGTCTATTAAGGAAGTTGGCATTTTGGAAGAATTTCATAAATTGGGGTTGAGGTGTATTTCAATGTTATCGATTTCTTCTTGGGATTCCGATTCTGGGAATAGCTGCGTATGGCAATTTTGGTAGTGGGAGCCCGTTCGAAAGTGGAATTTGAGGTCTGTAGGTCATTTCGATGTCATTTGGCGAAAGTTATAAATTTGAAGGTTTTTGAGAAGTTTGACAGGGAGTGGACATTTTGATATCGGGGTCTTACTATGATTTTGGACATTGGAGTAGGTCCGTAATGTCGAGTGTGACTTGCGTGCAAAATTTGAGGTCAATCGGACGTGATTTGATAGGTTTTGACATTGAATGTAGAAATTGAATTTTTTTAGTTTTGTTAGACTCAAATTGGGGTATGATTCGTGTTTTTAGCATTGTTTGATGTAATTTGAGGCCTCGACTAGGTACGTAATTTATTTTGAGACTTGTTGGTATGTTCGGACGGGGTCCCAAGGGGCTCGGGTGAGTTTCGGGGTAGTTTCGGACCATTTCTAGGCCATTTTTAGCTGCTGGTTATTGGCTACAGCAATGTGCTACGCGATCGCGGGGAATTGGTCGCGACCGCGATGATTAAAATGAGAGAAAATGGCCAGTGAATCGCGATCACGTAAAGGAAAGTTTATGTTGCACTGGCCCGACTATGAAAGCTTGTATCTTGCAATCTATAAATTTTTTGGAGATGATCCATAAATGAAAGTTTTAGACCTTTGTGTTTAGTTTTTAGAAAATCAAACCATTTGGAATTTGGAGTTGTGTACAAAGAGTTATGGTTGATATACTACAGCATGTCTGGGAAGAGTTTGGAAATCGCATTGTGTTGCATAGGGTTGACTTTGGCAGCTTATATCTCGTAATTTATAAAGAATTGAGAAATAATCAAAGAAAAAAAGTTGTAGCCCTTGGTGTCTAGTTTTCAATAAGTCAAACATTTACAATTTGGAGTTTTGTACAAAAAATTATGACCATTACACTAGAGGCTGTCGGGAAGAGCTGGCATTTGATATTCGAGATCGTGAAACATTTTCCGCTATCGCGAAGGGGAAATTTTGGGTTGAGAAAAGTTGTGCTTCGCGATCACGGAGCATTTTCTGCGATCGCGATGAGTAAATACCTAGGCAGGAGTTATATATCGAGGTTTCGACCATTTTTAGCATATTTGGAGCTATGAAGCTTGGATTGAAGCGATTTTTAGGCGATTTTTCACCATATGGAATGGGGTAAGTGCTTTTTCACAATTTTGAGTTAAATACATGAGTATATATGGATCGGAATATGGAAATTAGTGGAAATTGTGGATTTTTGATAGAGGACCTAGAAATTGGTATTTTTGGATCTTGACCACGAAATTGGACATGGAATTAGGAATGAAATATATATTTGAGTTCGTAATGTTATGGGTAATCTTTATCTTCGAAAAATTTCGGAATTCGGGCACGTGAGCCCGATGATGATTTTTATCGACTTTTCGATCGGGGTTAGAAATTGTTATAAATTGAATTATAATGGGTATTTGAGCATATATTAACAGGTTTGCATAATTATGGGCTAGTTTTGGAGCGTTGTGCATCGATTTGAGTCAACGGAAGGGCTTGGAAGCCGTTTATGGAAATTCGGAGCGAGGTAAGTCTCCTTTCTAACCTTGTAAGAGGGAATTGTCCCCATAGGTGAAATAATTCATTGTGTGCTACTATTTGTGGGGGCAACGTATGCACGAGGTGACAAGAGTCCATGCGTAGCTACTATTGTGCTTAAGTTTGGGTAGCTTAAGACCCAAAAGCATGTTATACTTGAAATATTTGTAACCTTATTGACAATTTAAATTGCTTAAATCATATCAAATTGGTAAATGAATTTATAAATAAGTTAAACTTAATTTTCTTAATCGTGAAAAGAGGATTGACTTTTCCTTGGATAAATGTTCCCTGGTGAATTCTTGATTGACTGTTTGAATGTGTGTATTTACATTTGACCGCGTCACATGTATGATTCGCGAGCGGGGTAATAGGTGCATCCATGGTTCGGGTCATTCGCCCCTTTGGTAGTGCACAATTTAAATATTGTTGGATCGGGCCATACGACCTCGACATAATTGTGCATGCTTGTATTGCTTGCCTTGTAAATTTATGAATAATGATATTTCTTCCTTGGCCTGAGATAAATTGTTAAATGATGAAATATGAATTTTTTTGGAAATCTCTTATTATTAAAAGAATTGTTTACCTGCTTCATGTTTATCGAGTTTGAAATTACCTTATAATCCATACTTTTACACATTTTGGTATTTCAATATTTGGACCACTAGTAAGTGTCGAAGTCGACCTCCCGTCACTACTTCTTCGAGGTTAGACAGGATACTTACTGGGTACACGTTGATTTTGTACTCATACTACACTTGCTGTGCATTTTGTTGCACAGTCACATGTATGTCTAGTGGCCTAGTTTGGCGCAACGACATGGTTGATACGGAGACTTAGGTGAGCTGTACCTCTCGAGACGACCCGCAACCAATAGAGCCTCCTTCAGAGTATTGTATGGTATTTTCTCTACTGTCCAATTGTATTCCTGACGGTTATTGTATTACTTTTTACTTCCTAAAAATTGCTCATGCACTTGTGACACCGGGTTCTAGGATGTACATGGGATTAGTTAGTATTGAAAATTGGTTAAAGACAATATTATTTACTCGGTGAAGTTCATTATTTATTGTAAACGCAAGGAAAAGAAATGATTTCAAGAATATTAAAATGAGAATTTAATTAACTATTTAGTGTTGGCTTGCCTGGTAGTGGTGCTCGGCGCCATCTCGACCTTTAATGTACTTTGGGTCGTGACAGCAAGACACCTCCCACATGTCCTTCCTCATCATTTTTGTTGCCTTAAGTCAAAATCTATCTCTGTAGCACTTGAACCAATAAATCGCCACTAACTTCAAACCTTTCCGGGAATCATCTTCCTTGAGCCATCAACACTAGGAATGCCGATTCGATTCTGAACCTCCACACACCGCGATCTCTGATAGACGCTTCTCCGTCACTATCTCACACTACTCTGCCCCAAAGGCGAGTTGAAGAAAACCATAACACCGACGAACTTAAAGTGTTCACCAAGGACAATTACACCACATCACAGATGAAAATTCCACCACGATCAAAAATACCAAGTCTCGTTACTCCATCAACCCAAACTATACACTTATAGTCCGATTGCCTTTCCTCTGTCGGAAAGAAAATACCAAATCTTTGAATCATGCACTCAGAAATCCTCCTTTCAAGTCATTCCCTACCCCGACATAGAGGCAAGCATCTTACCATCACATCATTATTGGGCGATACCAACTCATAAGCATCACAACAACCAGTGCATAGCCTCAAAGCTCTCAGAAGTACAACTATTGAGCTGAAATGATAGGATATCCTTCTGCAAGGCGACGAAAATAATCCAATCAACTATGCAGGGAGTAACATCCCCCACCGCATCTGTAGTACCATTACAAATCCTCAAATTCTCGATTGATAGCAAGCACTTCTCGTTGCATAAGATAGAATAGGAAGAAATAAATGCATAAGCCTCAAAGGAACCAAATCGCACGATGAGGGATCAAGAAGGGAAGTGCTCCTAACAACCATGTAACCTCTTGAAGATAAGTACAGACGTCTCTGTACCAATCCTCAAGACTCTACTAGATTTTCTCACGACTCGTGAAACCTAAGTGAACCTAGTGCCCCGATACCATGTTGTCACGACCCAAAAATACATTAAGGTCGTGATGGCGCCGGACACCACTGTCAGGGAAACCAACAATAAATGATAAATTTAGTTCTCGTTTTAGTATTTTTTGAAATCATTATTTTAATTCAATTTAATAGTAACATATGGACTTAACAAAATAAATTATAATGTTTTTAACAATTTCAATAATGAATAGCCCGTAATCATCCCACAACCCAGTGTCAAGAGCATGAGCGTTTAGTAAGGAATAAAATAAAATAAAATAATTGTTCGAAATATAATTTGGACAGAAAGGGAAATACCAAAACTCCGAATGAGACTCTGATGGTTGCGGATCGTACATAAAATGCAGCTCATCTAAGTCCTCGTGTCAACCACGTCGCTGCATCCACAAGGCCACTAATATGAATGTATGCATGTACAACAAAATGTACAGCAAATGTAGTATGAATACGAAAATAACGCGTACCCAGTAAGTATCCAGTCTAATCTCGAAGAAGTAGTGACGAGAGGTCGACTCCGACACTTACTATGGCCATCAATAATATAATTAGAAGTGGGTTTTTTAAAACTGTGGTAAACTCAAGGAAATGAAGAAGCAAGTCAACCATCCTTTGATAATAAGAGGTTTCCAAATTCATATTTCATCAGTTATCAATTCATCTCAGACCAGAGAGACAATATCGTTATTTATAAATTTCAAGGCAAGAAATACAAGCATGCGTAAATCATGCAGAGGTCGTACGGCCTGATCCAATAAATATTTAAACTGTACACTGCCAGAGGGTCGAATGGCAGGAACCACATATGCATCTATTCACCCCACTCGCGAATTATTCATGCGATGTCGTCAAATATAAATTTAATCATTTAAATCAAATTCTTTCTTAAATTCTTTTCTTTTAAAGAAAAAGGCAATTCAACTGGAAACTTTAAATCCTTAGAAGTTCTTAATTTACTTCCATTTATCACAAATAGCAAGTATCATCAAATAACAATGAAAGCATGGTGTAAACCTGAACTACCCGGACATAACGCGAATAGTAGCCACGTACGGACTCTAGTCATTTCATTCATAAGTATCCGCCCACAAATACTCTCATTTTAATCAAATTCACTTATGGAATAATTTCCTCTTACAAGGTTAGGAAGGAGACTTACCTTGCTCCGGAGTCCCATAACCGGCTCCAAGCCCTTCAAACAACTCAAATCGATGTTCGACGTTCCAAAACTAGTCAAATATTGAAAAATACCATAAATATGTACTCTAATATTCATTATAATCCTATTTACAACAATTTCCAACTCCATTTGAAAAGTCGATAAAAATCACCCTCGGGCCCACGTGCCCGGTTCCAAAAAATTTTGAAGCTCCCACGAACTCAAATATATAATTTATTTCTAATTCCATGCCCAAATTCGTGGTCAAAATCCAAAAATACTAATTTCTAGGTTTTTCTTCAAAACACCGAATTTTCCTTTAGATTCTCATGAATTTTGACGTTAAATCTAAGGTATAATCACAAAATATAATTGAAAAATGGTTAGATACACTTACCCAATGATTTGATACGAAAATCCTCTCTCAAAATCGCCAACTCTCGGACCTAGGGTTCAAAATATGATAAAATGAAGCAAAAACCCGAGTTACACTGCTGAAAACAAGCTGCAGATGTCGCATTTGCGACACAAAAGCGAAGAAAGCCTTCGCAAATTTCGAACATCGCAATTGTGATAGAGATGTTCGCAATTGCGACCACACCAGAAACCAATAATTTTTTCCGACACAAAAATGAGCATAACTTCCTCATACGATGTCCAAATTTGATGATTCTTTTTGCTATGGTGCCATAATTATGATACGTATCTAATGATTCAATATAAAATGAATTTGGAGCTAGTTCTCTTAATGTTGTACCCTTTATGCCCCAAGAAACGACGTTGAAATATCAAATAAGAGCGCGATACAACCCGAAACACACCTGAGGTCCCCGGGATCCCGTCCAATCACATCGACTCGCTCCATAACATAAACGGACCAGCTCGAGGCCAAATCATACCAAATAACATCAAAACTACTAGTTTCGTATCGATTCAAGGCTTATGAACTATTGGACTTCTAACTTCCACTTCCAATGCTGAAACTTATCAAATCACGTCCGATGGACCTCAAATTTTGCTCACAAGTCACATTTGACATTACATACGTACTCCAGTTTCCGGAATCGGAATCGGAATCCGACCCCGAAAAAGTCTGCTTCCGGTCAAACTTCTCAAAAGCCTTCAAATTTCTAACTTTCGCCAAATGACCCCAAAATGACCTACGGACCTCCAAATCCACTTCTGGATGCGCTCCCAATACCAGAATCACCATACAAAGTTATTCTCAGACTCAAAATCCCAAACGGACATCAATAACAATGACATGCACTTCAACCCAAATTTATGAAATTCTTCTAAAATCCAAACTCTCACAATATGCGCTGAAACGCTCTCGAGTCATCCCAAAATCGATCGGAACATACGCCCAAGTCCGAAATCATCATACGACCTGCTGGAACCCTTCAAATCCCGATTCCGATGTCGTTTACTAAAAATCTAATCTTAGTTAATTCTTCCAACTTAAGGTTTCCAAAATGAGAATTCTCTTTCCAAATTGACTCTGAACTTCCCTAAATTCAATTTCAACCACGCGTACTAATCATAATACCTGAAATGAAGCTGCTCATGGCCTCAAACCGCTGAACGACGCGCTAAAGCTAAAAACGATCGATCGAATTGTTACAAAACTTGTACCACTGTTTAATTGTCATGACCCAAAATCCCACCTTCGGGCCATGACTGCGTCTAACGTTGAACCCGCTAGACAAGCCAACATTTGAACTAAATAAAACTCATTAACAACTAAAACAACAGGATATCTAAGTCACCGATGGACCACAATGAAATTTAACAAAATAACCTACATACAACATAGCACTTTTCGAAATAAAACCCATATAAAAATTCCGGAACTGGTGTCACATACTCACGAACTGTCTAAGAGATTACTACAAACAAAAGGTCTGAAAAATAAGTACTTAGGACTGTCTTTGAAATACAAAGTAAGACAGAGCTGAAAGTGAATAGTAGAAGGTGACGTCAAGGCCCACGAACGTCTGCGGGTCTACCTTGATGTCCCTGAATGCGCTGAGTGAAGCTCCGATCGTCGGTGATCACCGGGTCCGGCTGCGTAGTCTGCACAACATAAAGACGTGCAGGTGTAGCATCAGTACAACCGACCCCATGTACTGAGTAAGTGTCGAGCCTAACCTCGGCGAAGTAGTGACGAGGCTAGGACCGACAACAACATATGTACCTGTATAGTTTTATATAATAACAGGAAAAGTGGAACAGAAATAAGCAAGCAAGACAAATACGGGAAGAACATGCTGGGGTAATAGGGGGTAACAATATGCTAGCACGGCAGAACAGGGTGATAATTGAAATATAAAGATAAATAAAGGCAGGAATTTAACTTCTCAGCAGATAATGAACAGTAAAAACACGGCATGTCCCCTCGTGCTTAGCCTCACAATCACTCGGCACGGAATGTCCCCTCATGCGTATAAAATAACACTCGGCACGGAATGTCCCCTCGTGCATAACCTCACAATCACTCGGCACGGCATGTCCCCTCGTGCATATAAAATAACACTCGGCACAGAATGTCCCCTCGTGCATAAACTCACAAATAGTCAGCACGGCATGTCCCCTCGTGCGACAAATAATAAAACAAAGCAACAATAATGTGAAAGTCAACATTACGAATTCTCAAGTGCACAGAAATAATCAATACAATTCTATTGTCCCAGCAAGGAGCAACCATCAATTACAAACTCAACAATGTCCGACAAGGGTCTCAGTTATAACCAACCTTGCATCGAAAATATAATTTCAACGGTGTAAGCCTCGACTGACACAGGTAACTCAATAACTTTCCCACGTCATGAACCACATCAAGGTATCATTTTTAACTCATCAACTACTCATAGTGCGGAGAATATCAAGAACACAGTAAATTTCATCACGAATGACTCACAGGCATGCTTGACCGCAACACATAGGCACTCGTCACCACGCCTATACGTTGGACATGAGTAACACATAGCAAATAAGACTCTATACCTAATCCCTCAAGCTGAGGTTAAGCGAAACACTTACCTCGGCTCCAAAAATTGCAAGTCAAGCCTCGATCACAGCCTTTCCTTTAGAATCCGACTCCGGAACGGTATTATCTAGACATAATCAACCCAAGTATATCAATAATGGCTCAATAAATCAAACCCATAGCCTAATTATTTATTTCAAAGCATTCTTCCTAAGATTCCAAAATTTGACCCCGGGCCCGCTTGGTCCAAACACGAGGCTCGGACCAAAACCCGATCACCCATAACCCCACGAGTTAGAATATATGATTTGTTTTAAGATTCGACCCCAAATTGAGGTTGAATTATTCAAGATTCTAAAAAACCCAACTCTACCTAAAATCCTTAATTTCCTACCTTAATTTCCATGTTTTTAGGCCTAAAATCTAGTGATTAATTGAATAAATTAAGAGGAAACGAGGTCAAGAGCACTTACCTATGGAGTTATGGCAGTTGGGGAGCTTGATTTTCGTTTATGGGTGGGTTTGAGGAAGAAGGGGGGAGTGAAAAATGGGAGTGACCCGTAATGGGTCTGTTTTTGGGGTTATTAAAATCACTGGGTGTATTTACCCTTCGCGTTCGCGAGCCACTTGCCGCGTTCGCGAAGGCTTGGCAACTGGGACCTTTGCGTTCGCGAAACCAGGGCCGCGTTCGCGTAGGTCTGACCCCCTAACCCTCCGCGTTCGCGTGCCACTGCCCGCGTTCGCAAAGAACAACCTACCTGACCCTCAGACCCCACCCCATAACACTACGCGTTCGAGAGAGGGGCGTCGCGTTCGCGTAGAGTAGCCCCCCCATAGCTCCGCGTTCGCGCCCGTACCCCTGCGTTCGCGTAGAACAAAACCCAAGC
>ML255132.1:798-40308 GCA_005239495.1 Nicotiana undulata
GTAGTAAAGGAAAGAAGTCTCGGGATCCACGAACGCCAGTGTATACCTCGAAGCTCTGACGTGGACTGAAGGTATCTCCCTCAGAACGCTCCACGGGGTCCGGTAGCAGGGTATGCACAACACAAGGGAGTGCAGTGTAGTATCAGTACAACTGACCTCATGTACTGAGTAAGTGCCAAGCCTAACCTCGACCGAAGTAGTGACAAGGCTAGACTTGACATAAACTATAACATGTCCTATTCTACCACAGGTAACAGGAAATAACACAAGGCAGGTGATAAACAGGCAAGTAGGGGATACGGGAGCAGTAAAAGGGGGACAAGTGGAATAAAACAGTCACATCGACAGATAGAAGTAATCCAGAGAAACAATCCAACATAATCGACAACGAAACAATATAAATGTCGGAAAAGTAAACAATGGCACGGCATCACCCTTCGTGCTTTTACTCTCTTCCTCACAATGCAATGTAATCAAATATCATGGCACGGCATCACCCTTCGTGCTTTTACTCTCTTCCTCACAATGCAATGTACAATGAATCATGGCACGGCATTTACCTTCGTGCGTATAATCAATAAAATCACGGCATTGTATTTACCTTCGTGCTTATAATCAATAAAATCATGGCACGACATCACCCTTCGAGCTTTACACTCTTCCTCACTATGCAATGAAATCAAGTATTATGACACGGCATCACCCTTCGTGCTTTACACTCTTCCTCACCAAACAATAACAGATAAATGGCAAGGAGTACAGCATAGTGGAAATAAGCAATTCAGAACACCCGGCAAGGGGGAAACATCAAGTAGTAACTCAAGAAATGCCCGGCAAGGGTCTCAGCTATAACCAATTACCTCAATCACGTACTCTACACTTGTATTACCATTCGTATCAACACTTCTCAAACTCAATAGCCAATACTTTCAATCAAGAATAAATTACCAAGTAAAGACAATCTCATAATATACTAAACATGGAAGAAATACTGCAATTTCTATCAAAATAGACTCACGGGCATGCTTGACACACATTGCATAGGTACTCGTCACCTCACCTATGCAATGAACATGATATTCACTTAGCACATAGCAAATAATACCTATTCCCTCACCAAAGTTAGGCAAGACACTTACCTCGGGTCCAAAATAGAGCGATCAACCCTCTAACACTGCCTTGCCTTTATAATCCGGCTCCGAAACGGTATTATCTAGACATATTTAACTCAAGTATATCAATAACGACTCAATAAATCAAACCCATAGTCTAATTATCCATTTCTAATCATTCTTCCTAAAATTCCAAAATTTGACCCCGGGCCCACGTGGTCGAAACTCGAGGTTCGGACCAAAACCCGATCACCCATATCCCCACGATTAAGAATATACAATTTGTTTTAAGATTCGACCCCAAATTGGGGTTGAATCACCCAAAAATCCCAAAAACCTAACACTACCCACTTACCCCAATTTCTACCTTAAATTGCATGTTTTAGGCTTAGGAATTCAATAAAAATTAATGGAAAATGAAGAAAATAAGTTAAGATTCACTAACCCACGAAGTATTGGTGAAGGGGAGCTTCAATGGATGCCTAAGGGGTTTGGAGGAGGAGGAGTTCGTGTGTTCTTATGAAAATCTCGTAATAACAATGTTTTGGACTTTAATATTTCACTGGGCGATTTCCGCACCTGCGGAAATTTAATCGCACCTGCGGTACTGCAGGTGAGGAAAAATGGTCGCACCTGCGGTCTTGGGCCAGCCTAGGAGGGGCCGCTCCTGCGGACAATGCTCCGCTCTTGCGGAGGCCGCTCCTGCGGGGATTTGATCGCCCATGCGGAAAAACACGCGCCTGCGAGGGCCTGGACCGCGCCTGCGGTCTCGCGCCTGCGGACTCTGGGCAAAAGGCTGGGCTGGGACCGCAGGGGCGGTCCCGCACCTGCGGCTGGGCAACCGCACCTGCGGTCACACCATCAGTGGTTTTTGCTAGTTTTTAGCCTCGCGCGGGGTCCGGGAGGCCCTGGGCCCACCCGAGCCCCGTCCAAATATACCAACAAGTCCTAAATCACTAAGAGAACTCGCTCGAACTTTCGGAACACGAAAAACAACAACGGAACTCTAAATCAAACCCCAAAACTTATTTAATCAAATCTTAAGAACTTAAAATTCTAGAATTCATTTCAATTCATCGAACCGGCCTAACCTGCTCGGAATGACTTCAAACTTTGCAGATAAGTTATGAATNGATAGTATATAATAAACCTGTTCCGGGCTACGGAACCATAATACGGGCCCGGTAACACGGTTTTCACATAATTATTCACTTTCATATTCCTTTATTATTTTCAGAAAACAATTTCTTTTAAAAATTCATTTCTCGGGCTTGGGACCTCGGAATTTGATTCCGAGCATATGCCCAAGTCCCATATTTTCCTACGAACCCTCGGGACCGTCGAATCACGGGTCCAGGTCCGTTTACCAAAAATGTTGACCAAAGTCAACTATATTCATTTATTAATTATCAAAACTCATTTTCATCAACTTTTTACATAATAGCTTCCCGGCTACACGTCCGGGCTGCGCACGTATAACGAGGTGAGACTGACGGAGGCTCTCGGAGCCTCGGAACACAGATACAACTTAAATTACGTAAGATGATCTTTTGGGTCATCACAAAAAGAATCCGGTGATTTTAGCAACCACCAACCATTGCTCATTTACGTTCCTCCTTCATCTGTGTTATTCTATTTCGTTGTTGTTTTAACCGATAAAAGAATAGAACTGAAAGAAATGACCAGACATTTAATATTTCGGCGGCTACCACTAAAATCGGCAACATTTATCACCATTTCTGGTATTTCATCGTTGTGGTATCGGAGATTCGTTCATGTTCTGACCTGGCCGGAGTTTTGACTTTTCGGCGATCTCTATTAATTCCGGCAATAAAATTTAAGATAACAAGGTAATGGTGGTGAACTGGCGGAGGAGAAAGAGAGAGGAAGGGGGTGACGTGGACAAAGAATATGAGGAAAAAGAAAGTAAAAAAAATGAAAAATAGAAACACTTATCTCTCACGCTCGGGAAAATAGTGCAATACATGTACTATGCCACATCATCAAATTGTGTTTAAATGACACATTTAAGATATGGTTGGAGTGTTCAAATGAAACGAATTTAAATTAGAGTGTTTAAGTGAAAAATGAGGACAACTTTAAGGGGTGCCGATGTATTTGGCCTTCTAATAACTAATAAAGTTTCCGGGAGGAGGGATTTCAAATTATACCTCGCTACATATTATTTTGCTCGAAAAAAAGAAAAAGAGGAAAAATGAAAAAAAAAAATTCCTTTATTTTGGGGGATAGGTTCAAATTGACCCTTTAAATATATTGACGAGCACTTGTGGATATTTAAGTTTTGAAAAATAGCACTTTTGGTCTCTATCAAATATTTAAATTATATATTTATTGTGTTTAGTGAAAATGAGGCAAAAAAAAAGAAGAGATTTAACATGAGCACATTCTAAGGTGTAGTTTTTGTAGTTTTTCCTATTTATTTTTTATACACTTCTAGAATCATTCATCTTTTCTTAGCTGAGGGTTCACTCTTTGCCATTCTAGGGTAAGAGTAAGGCCGCGTACATTCTACAATCTCCAAATCCTACTTGTGAAATTACACCGAGTTGTTATTATTATTGTTGTATGCTTCTAGAATTAGATACAACTTTTTGAAATGCTCTATCCACATTTCTATTGTTCTTAGTTTTCGATTCAATGTTTTGATATTGCGCTTACTGAATTTGCAAAGTTCTCGTGTTGTTTGGGTTCTTTAGCAAATACCCATGGGGCGAAAAATGTTTACCCGTCCCTGCCCACATTATTTTCTCTTACCTATTTTTTTAGTAGCCAGCTAAATAAAGTCAAATTAAGCTACTATAAACCAAGCCAAGCCAAAACAAAGCCAAGCCAAACCAAATCAAGCTAAGCTAAGCCAAATAGTAAAAAAAAGGATTGGAATGGGTGGGTAGGTTAGGGTAAATATATATTGTAAATAGTTTTCAAACGGGTAGAAAAGGGTAATTATTTAAAGCTTACCGGGTATTCTGCATAAATGGCTCAAAATATGAAATAGTTGATGGAGATAAAAAAATGTTCATTGTTAACAAGGTTAGAGGACCAAAAATGCTCAAGTATATAATTAAGGACTATTGTGAACATACCCTCAAACATAAGAGACCGTTTATATAATTTTCTGGAAAAATGAGCAAGTAAAAAATGTGACAAGCGGGAAAAGGTTTTGAGGGGACCGTATGGTATTATTTCAAATGCAAATCCACCTCTCCATCTAAATTCTAACATCTTCATTTCTCCCCTAAAAACACCCAAAATCCACTGTTCCCGTTTCGAATTTCACATCTATTCCTGTGGTGCAGGCATTCATCAATAAAAGGGTAATGATACTCATTTGTTTCGGATTTAGCAGCATTCATCAGTTAGTAGAGAAAGGAAATTGTAACTCGAAAACTTGTAAATTAGTTCTACAGTGAAATAAATGTATATTTATGCAGAAAAAACTCTATCTTTTGACTTATACCGTCAGCTCCGATGCATTTCGATCTAAATTTATAGCTATCTGTCTGCAATAATTGTGAGGATTTTAGGTTTTAGAATTTATTGGATGAATTATAATTATTTGTACATTTTTGTGATAGAAAAATTCGACTACTTTTTAAGATGGGTGTGGAGAACTACCATGTTATAGAGCTTGTGGGCGAGGGCTCTTTTGGGAAGGTGTACAAAGGGAGGAGAAAGTTTACTGGCCAGGTATAATTTTCTTAAAGTCCCAGGCAAGACTGTTTGTTGTTCTTTCGGGATAAGGATTGTTAGTGCTTTTGCTAGTCATTCTTATTTTGATTTTTAAATTTGGTTACTCTCAGACGGTTGCCATGAAATTTATCCCGAAACATGGGAAAAGCGATAAGGACATTCACAACTTAAGGCAGGAAATTGAGGTATTCTCTATGCTGCTGCCTTTTTTTGGGAGTTGGTGGTTGTTAATATTCCTGTTCGAGAATGCAGCTAGGTCTATATAATGTGGTTTAAAAAAAAATCACTTCCTTGGATTTTACTGAAACAGGACTCTTACGCTTGCTCTTTGATCTTAAGTTTTAATTTCATCTTGATTACTGTTTTTTTGAGGTTCTGCTTGCACTGTCTCTATTTTCTCTGAAGGAGGTTATTTAAATGGTGCAGATTCTAAGAAAGTTGAAGCATGAAAATATTATAGCAATGCTCGATTCTTTTGAAAGCCCGCAGGAGTTTTGTGTTGTTACAGAATTTGCTCAAGTAATTAGTCTCCTCTCTCTATTCTCTCTCTTCCAAATGTTAGGTCACAGTGCCATATGCATTTCCTCCATGTCTACATGCATAAGACGTATTGAATTTCTATCCCGTAGTAGCAGGGCAGCATGGATGACTAATGAAACCTATCATATCCAGGGTGAGCTTTTTGAAATTCTTGAAGACGATAAATGCCTTCCTGAAGAACAAGTCCAAGCAATAGCAAAGCAGTTGGTAATCTACACAAAATTTTGATTTCTCTTATATCTAAACATTACTATTCTTCTATCGACTACTTATATGCGGAGGAATTCCATCACTGTCCCATATTATATATTTTCTTTATTCATTTAACTGTTTTTTTCTTTTCGTTTCAGGTAAGAGCACTGCATTATTTACACTCAAATCGTATAATACATCGTGACATGAAACCACAAAATATTCTCATTGGTGCTGGATCTATTGTCAAGGTTGGTTATACACTTATTTATTATATGAACCAATAGTTTCATGGAATTGTGTTACAATTAGTTATTACGAAAACATAATTGACGCGTTTATTTCTTATGTATGAGTGATGTCTTTCCTAGCACACCTAGAATTTGAAAAACAGTGCCATAAGCACAAAACTCAAGCAAAAGAAAACCATACAGTTCTCTATTCATTCTTTATTCACCATCAGATCCTCTGTGAGTATATTTTGACATCATTAAGCTCAACCGGAAGCAGTGGCAGAAAGGCAGTGTATCCTCTAATATGTTGAATGGAGGTTTGCATTTTGCGTGTTAGAACAACTGCCCCACTGGCAATGTATGGGAGTGGATGTTGGATCTAAACATATCCACAAGATGAGCGAACCATAAATGTGTATATTTAGATGGCTATGCTGTCATAGAAGGTTAGAAATAATCATATTAGGCAGAAGGTGCAAGTAGCATAGATAGATGATAAAACAAGAGAAGGTCGCTTGAGATTGTTTGGTCATGTCCCATGTAGATCTTTAGAAGGATCGGTCTACATGGGTCAAATTCATCGGAGGTGCTGAAAGGGGACGAGGTAGACCTAAAATCAGATGGGAAGAAGTTGTCTCGAAAGACTCAGAATTCGTGAAAGCAACCTTAGCACAAAATACAGCAAAATGGAAGAAAAGATCCACATAGGCTATACCAACAAGTTGGGATTAAGATTTGGTCATGTTGATAAAATTACTTTAGGTTCAATGTCCACTTGGAGTTTTGGAGTATTCAAGAGATCTATATGCTACTAGAAAACTTAAAGAGCTTCTATTTGGTATAGAACTTCAATTATTGAATATTGCATAGAGACGCGTCTAATGGAGTGACGTGGATACTTAGGATTCATATAGATTATTATTGCCGATCCAAACTAATTTGGGATTGAAGCATAGGTGTTGTTTAATTATTGTTATCATCATACATTCAAGTGATCTTTTTTTCCAGGGATCTAGTCTTATTTTTGTTCCTTGAGGGAACATAATTTAGCTTATTCATTGGTATGTTCTGTGGCTATATGACAACTGGCGTGCAATATCTGTTAAAGCATTATTACATAATAAGAACTTGCGATGATACTGGAAATGCATTTGAGCTTGTTTTATCTTCATGTTTTTGTGGATAATTTGGTAGTGTATAACTTGGTACTTATCGTACTCTGTGTTCAGCAGTAAAGATATAACCCTATCTTCTCATGCCTCCCTCTTTTTATTTTTTATTTAACAGCTTTGTGACTTCGGTTTTGCACGAGCCATGTCCACAAACACAGTAGTTTTGCGATCCATAAAAGGTGACTTTTGCCTCACTTAGTAGTATTGCTTCAGTTTCCGGTCATAAATGGACATCAAGTGGTTGATACAAGCTACATTCTCAAAAAAGTGGCCGATACAAGCTACTGTTGGTCCATTCCTTACCTGATCTCTGTTTTCTTTCCATTTTCTTAGGTACACCATTGTATATGGCTCCAGAATTGGTACGAGAACAACCATACAACCACACTGCTGATTTGTGGTCTCTTGGTGTTATCTTGTATGTGACATCTACTTAATTTAGGAATGCTTTCGGTGTTTTGAGTAACTTCAAAAAGATTCTTTGTGATTGTTGGAAACGAATTGCCTTCTAGCTGGAGGGAAGCTTGACTCCTGTTAGATGAAATGAGCTCCTCTAATGCTAAGGAAAAAAGAACAAACTTTTCAGCTTGGAGGCATTAAGAATCTGAACCTTCTAAAATAGGAACAAACGTCTGAATAGGAACATGCTCATACATTGACAAGGAAAACAGTTGCAGACTAGTCCAATTATACCCTTTATTGGCTTCTTTCCTTCTTCTGCATATTTTTATTTCTCCTTATGAATTTGATCAGCTGATTTTATGCAGATATGAGCTGTTTGTTGGTCAACCTCCATTTTATACTAATTCAGTTTATGCTCTTGTTCGCCACATCATCAAGGTAACCAAAGTTATGCTTGAATATATTTTGGAGCTGTGATTGATTAGACCACTAACTTGTAATCGCACTCGTTCTCAGGACCCAGTTAAGTATCCAGACAATATGAGCTCAAGCTTCAAGAGTTTTCTGAAGGGCCTGCTTAACAAGGTTTCCATCTATAAATTTAAAAGCCCTTGCACTACTATATTTTTAGCTTCCTACTTTTGATCTAGTGATCAATTCTGTGAATCAGGTACCGCAGAGTAGACTGACCTGGCCTGCACTTCTTGAGCATCCATTTGTTCAAGAAACATTGGAGGATGTGGAAGCCAGGGTAACTATAGATATTGAAAAGCAAGCTAATAATATTTGATCTTCCATTTTGGTCTTTCATTAATGGAGCAATTTATCAAAATAACAGGAGATTCGTGCCGCTGCAGCTGCTGCAAAGGGATCTGATGCAACTTGGAGGGGAAAGGGAGATATTCAATCAACTCAGTTGAATGTTGCAAGTCCTGAAAGTAAGTCCATCCATAAACATATTCCACATGCACTTCTAATTTTGCCCAATTCATCTATCTCAAAGGATAACACTGCAGGTAAAAGTCATATTCAAGCTGTAAGTGGAAATGGAAACATTGGGAGCCTTCAGACTGATATTCATTTGAAAAGTCCAGACAACGTCACAGTCAATGCTTCACCAGAGGAGTTCCCAGGTTTCTCACAGCCTGATGATAATGTACAGTCAGGTAAGTTGTGTTCTGAAATGTAGAATAGACATATTTTTCTACTTATGTGATCATGCTGCAAAATCGTAGGCTTTCTATGAGCTTACATACAATACAGCTGATACAATTGTTTTCAACATAGGAATAAAGGAAGAGCTCCATTCTTGTATTACCTCTTTGCTGATTGTAATCTAAGATATATGACCTGTATATATATTTTTTACTTAATTTTAGTATTAGTTCCTGAACGTTGAAAAGGTCAATTTCACTTAGAAAAAGTCAAATCATGACACATTAGGATGGAAGGAGTAAACTAAACTCTTCTCATTTAATTTTCTTTTTTAAATTGAATCAGTAGTGGCTCCACAGTTAATCTCTTTTGTTTCTGATCATGTAAGTAACTGAACATTTTCTTCTTCCGCACCCCTACGGGATAAAAGGCCACCCGGTTTTTCCTTGAGGTACATTAGTTCCTATCGGTTCGAGTTTCGTGTGTACGTAGGACAGACAAAAAGTTCAACTTTTTGAAGAATTGTCAGTAGGCGCTGCTACATGTAATATAATATTTACAACACTATTCTTTATCTGTGTTTTATATGGATAAGTAATAGCTCTTTCTTCATCTGTCAGTTTCTCCAGCTCATCTTTCTTAGCATCTTAGGACATTTGAATTTCAGTCACAAGTTAGTTCTTGATCATGCTTTTAACTGCTTAGTTACTTATGATATCTCATTCATATGTTTCTGTTAGTCATTCTTGTGTTTCTTCTTTCGGGAGGGGAGGATCAAGGCATCAAGCAATCTTTACCAATTCTCCTATATCACATCCCGTATTTTATTATGTATAGCCCCGTGTGAGATTTCCATGATTTATGATGTGTACGATGTCCATGATATATGTCATCTTCTCAGGTTGTCAGGTTTTGGACAGACTGGAAAGCAACTCCCGAACAGTCAAGGGTGCAAAAATTATTGGGCAAGATAATGATGCATTATCAGCTATTTTGGTTCCGTTAAGAAACTTGTGTGACGAATCAAAAGTTCCTGGCAGGTAAGAGCTCTGCATAAGAGGTTTGCAGCATCTTATTTCATGATTAGACATGATATCGTATATTTTACATGATATTTGTAAACATATTTGTTCAACGAGCAGGTAGTCTGAATGACCAGTTTTTGTTAGTCTAGATAAATCATTCGCCTTGTTTTTGATGTTTTTACTATCTAATTTGCCTCCAATTGAGAAAGAGTTTTTCATATTGAGGGATTCCGTCACCCTCTGCTGCAATAATGCTACTAGAATGAATTCCACCTGCATGTCTGTAAATACTTAAAGGAGAAAGATATAATTTACTTTCTCAGAGGGTTTGATATTATGTGTCACACGTATTAGAAGATCAGTTCAGAGAATTTTCGCTGCTTGCTGTTGTTTGACTTTGGTATCATTTATCAAGCCAAAGTTGGTAACATTTGATGGTTACAAGAACTGATATCTGGTTGAAGTAAGTAGGCACAAAATTGCTACTTTTGAGTTTTAATATTTCTAACCTGCTCGTTTCATGCACAGGGATCATGATTTTGTCATATTAAACCAATCACTTAGGATCCTTTCGAACTTAGTTGCAGCAGCTGCCATCAACTCAAATGGGACTCTTGATCAAGTTATATGTGTCCTTCTTGGTTTCACTTCTGCTGTACTTAAAATCAGGTCTTCTAATGGAACTGAATTGCTGATGAAGGTAATTTCATGAGAACGATCCTTACTTACCAGACCAAAGTAAAAGAGGAAGAGATTTTGCTCTGATATGGGTTTCTCTTCTTGTGGACTATAATTGCACATCTTTTCTTTGGACTTCAATGAGATAGCTAAAATGTCAAACTTTGTGCTTAACTTTTGTCCAAACTTAAGTGTTAAAATATGAAAAGAGAGCTACATTTCACTAGGACTAATATGAATTTTGAATAACCTGTGTATCCTTCAAAACAAATTTTCAATAATATTGCTGGTGCTCTTTTGCTTCCTAAAAAACTAATGATTAACGTGGTCCGACTGTAATGCAGAGTTTCTCCGTCACCAGAAAACTGTTAGATATCTGTGGAGGTGCTATTGGAGACTCATTTCTAGGGCATTGGAGAACACTTCATGAATTGTACTCGCAGGTTTCGTTTCCTAACTTGGAAAACTGTGCAATGATGTCAGCATTTTATACTTGCTTTTAACTGTTATATACTAATCTACAGGTGATAAATAACCTGGATGATGCTTCTGGTCGAGTTTTGTCTGAGTCAACTGGTTGCATTGCAGCTATGTTGTTTCTAGTGGCTCAGGCTCTTAAAGTATCATCTTCTCCGCCAACCCTTATAGGAACTCTCAAAGAACTGTTAGACCATGCTACCAGTTCTGGCATAGCGGACCTTTTGATTTTGTGCTTAGCTACATCAGGGTCAAACCTCATATCAGGTTCCTCAAGTTTACTGCGAGCTGCTGCTGAAGCCTGCAGGGCTCTTTGGTTGCTGGTGGACGCATTTGAACTACTTTCTCTAAGAGATAACAGATACCATTTTCCAATTAGCTGTTTGCGAAGTCCATCTTTACATCGACTTGACATCAAGGACCATGAGCGAGGTCCATTACTTGGAAGGGATTCAACAAAAATTATTGATTCCATGACAAAGGCATTTCTAAGGTCCAAAGCCATACAAGTTGCTGTTTATTATTGTCTGCATCAGCGTCTTGAGCCTTCTATCTGTGCTGGAGTACAGGTATCTATCTTTTTGTTGTCACTTACTGTGTTTTACTGGAACTTGCTTAATGAGTTTGGAGCTGTTGGATTTTTGTGGATAGGTTCCATATGAATCACAGTAACTTGGATCTTTTTTTTCTTCTCTACTCGTTCTCTGTGTGTGTGTGTGTGTGTGTTGTATTTACAAATCCACCAATTTCCATTTCTCAGCTAACTTTTACCATCTGGCTAATAATTTCATAGAAAAATGTTCTGGAACAATTATTAACTGACATTTGATGAAAGGTCCTGTGTTATTATCATTATATCTTGGAGCCATTGATCTATAGATCTATTTGGTGGTCCTGGTCGTGCATAGTTGGTTGCTTAAGTACTTCTATTCCCGCTCAAGCTAATGTAGTAAAGTAAGATTGCTGTCTACATTTTCCTAAACATGACATCTAATAATGTAATGGGAATGGGAAGAATAACGTGTGTCAGCTCAAAGTAGCAGGACAAGGTCCATAGGGCTTGAAGGGAATAGCAAGAAGTGAAGCACGTGCTTCTTTGAAGTGAAGCGCACAAGTCATGACATTAAAGTAACAAACAAATGACTCTACTATTATTATGGTCAAATTGCAATTAAAATGACTGATCTCAGTATCCAATAATAATAATGCCAATATTAATCCAACTCCTCAAAGTTGATCTTCAAACTGACCATGTTCAGGTTCACTTTGCGCATCATTGTTTGAAGCGGACATCTCTATGAAGTGATGCCCCCTTGCTTCGCTTCGCTTCTTTAAGCGACGAAGCAATGTCTTTCAATAACACTGGCACACTCTTTAAACAAATGGCTAATTGGCTTATTACATCTCATCAAAATATATTTTGTTTTCTGTTTTTCACATGAAGTGCACCCTGAAAGAAGGTTATGTGGAGGAGATGTTGAATAAAGTAGCTATATTTTGTGCCTTTATCCTGATCTCTTGTCCTGTCACATGTCAAAATTATTAACTTATTCTTCTTTTCAGCTTGTTCTGAGGTGTTGCTTGCATAGTAGAGTTGTTGCCAATATCCTCTGTGGTCTGCCCAGTTCTCTTCCTGTTACTACAGTGGTGAGTGGAGGAGGCGATGGAACTATTGTTTCAGAGATTTTCTCTGTACTGTCATCAACTAAGAAAGCACGTGGAGGAGAAGCAAACACCTTGGTTCTGCACTTAAGCCTTCTTCTTGCCACCATTGCACAATGTCTAAAGTCATCAGGAAGGAATTCTGCCTTGTTCATTCTCACTACATCTTCAAGAAAGCAGCTCACTCGGCTCTCTGACCTTGCACATTATTTCTCTGCTGATGTACAGTCATTATGCCAACCTCATTCTGCATCTGCAATGCTAGCTCTAGCATCCATTCTGTCTCTTGAAACTGGCTGCACAGTTGAAACTGCCATTCTTGACATAGCTGTGCCTATGATACCTAGGACTGCCAAGCTATGTGAATACCTTAGGAATCCTGCTAATGAACAAGATGGAACAAGTATGTTTAGTGGAATGCTTTCACATTGGCATGGCCTAAGAGATGGATGTATTGGGTTATTGGACATACGGCTAAAGAAGGAAGGACCATTGGCTGTGCAACACTCCTGTGCTAGTGGTATTCCACAGCTGCTTATTGATTTGTTGACAAACAACATTACAGAAGTCTCTTCTGAAGAATCCAATTTTTCAAAAGACCAAATTGAGCTATCACCAATTGGAGTTGCATGGAGCATTTCATTACTATGCCAATGCCTTACTGGGGGAGTGTCCACTTTTCGTCATATATTGCTTAAGATGGAACATGTCAAGGTCATATCTGATCTGATATTGGACATACATCTTAAGCTAGTCAAATCTTGGAGTGGACCCGGTGGCGGGGTGGATGGGGTTAGGGATACAATAAATGAGGTTATAGATCTTTTGGCATTTCCGTTTGTGGCTGTACAGAATGGTCTAGGTTTGCCATCTGCTACTGCTTCAGTGAATAGTGGATTTCTCCTTAATGTTGGTTCACCTGGTGGAAGAGTTTGTGCTGAAGACAGAGACATGGTGAAAGCAATTGAATCACATTTGGGAAAGTATACTCAAATCCTATTGGAGGTTTGACTTTGTATCTTCCCTTCAAATTCTTATAATCTTACTTGAAATATTGTGTACTTGAAGGATAAGGTTTCTGAGTGTGGTTTGCAGTTTATCGGCCAAATTTCTTAAAGGATATTCGTGGAAATGTAAGCATGAAATATCACAAGCACAAAGCAAATTGCAAGTTGGGCATTCTGCAAATTAAGAGTCGTTATGTGTGTCATCAGTATATGATTCTCCATATATTTTTAATCTTTCAATAATCTAGTTTGTCTAATGAGACATGCATTTCCCAGCATCGTTCTACTGCATGGATGGCACACATGGTCCTCTGTACCTCACCTTTTGTCCTCTCTATAGGAAATTAATAAGATAACTCATCCTTGTATGACACGAATGGCAAGTGACTTTGGATTGGTTAACCCATGATAGATATGCTTTATGCTTGCAGGTAGGAGTTCCAGGCATTATTCTTCGGTGTTTGGAACATATGGAATCCAAAGATAAAGCCAGGCCAGTTGCATTTCTTGCCAAAATGACGGCTTACCGGCCTCTTGCTGTTCAACTATTGGGTAAAGGTTTGCTGGATCCAAGGAGAATGAAGTCTCTACTGGATGGTTCATGCCCCGGAGAAGTCGTTCTCGATGTTCTCATGATTGTTTCAGATTTAGCTCGCATGGATAAGGTCAATTCTTTACTGGGCATACACTCTAAGTTGATCGATGGTGAACTTTCGTGACTTTTAATTCTTCATTGGTTAGTGGGAGTCAAAGAATGGTGTACAGGAATGCTAAAGATTGACGTTGTTTATAATGTCATTGGCTGTGTTTTCTTTTCTCTCTCTCTCTATGTTGTACATGTTACTGCCTGTTTAATTTCTTGTCTGATGTATCCTTGATTATTATATAAACATTCCTTGATACCTCTTATACTATTCCGAAGTTTCTTTTGGCAATATGCGGGAATTAAGAATGACTGACCTTTAAAGTTGGATTTGTATGATTCATAGTTAACTAAATTTGTCAAAAGTAGGTTTGAAGTTGAATATACGTTTTAAGTGCTTAACTGCTAGGGTTTGTTTATTTTTGTGTGTTTAAATCTGTTAACTATTGAACGTAATATTATAGTCTAGTAAAAACGTTTACTCTTAAACCTTGTAGATAGTGTGAAGTACCTATTTGTACGGATTGTACATGGACTCATTTAGTGGTACTTATTTGATACGGATGTGCATAATCATTGAAGAGAATGACTATCAAAAGTTTTCATAACCATACTGATGTTGATTCTAACTGTACATATGCATCCAGGCCTTCTATGAATACATTGATGGGGCAGATATCTTGGAGTTTCTTAAGGAGTTCCTAACCGATAAAGATCCTAATGTGCGTGCCAAAACATGCAGTGCTATAGGAAATATGTGTCGTCACAGCTTCTATTTCTATGCTTCGTTGGTAACGCCCTCCTGTATAACCTCTGGTTTCATCTATATCTAGTTTAAACCAAATGATCTTTCATTTATAATTTCAGCATTACTTTCTATTGAGGTTTTACAGTTCTAGAATTTACTGCATATACTAATTCTATTTTTCTCTTCCAACTCTCAATTGTTTTTTGCTGACTTTGTAGGCAAAACGTGGCATCATTAGTCTTCTCATTGACCGCTGTGCTGATTCTGATAAAAGAACGCGGAAGTTTGCTTGCTTTGCTGTAAAACTTTTGTTTGCTTCCTAGCTGTTTGATAAAATCAAATTATCTTTTTAATTTTTATCAAACTATTGTTATAAATGGTTAGCTGATTAAGATCTTTTCCACGTTTGTAGATTGGCAATGCTGCCTATCATAATGAGCTGTTGTATGATGAGCTCCGGAGATCCATTCCTCAGCTCTCATATCTGCTGCTTTCAGCTGAGGAAGACAAAACCAAGGCCAATGCTGCTGGGGCACTCAGTAATCTTGTCCGCAACTCCAACAAGCTTTGCGGAGATATTGTTTCTAAAGGAGCCATGCAGGTTTTTCATGCCCCTATCATGTTTTACCTTCGTCATTGCTTATTTGCATAGCAAATCTAAACCTACTGATTCTTTTCATTTGCAAAGATATTGTTTCTAAACCAGAATATTTTCAGTCACGCACTTTATACTAGTTTCGAGTGCCTGATGCAAATGCCTTATGCCTTAACTGCCTGTTCTATCCTAATAGAGAATGCTGAATTTGTTCAGCCAACTCCCTTTACCAAAGTTGATGGTCCTTTTTCTCCAGGCATTACTTAAGCTGGTGACAGACTGTTCTGTCGTAGCTCTGAGCCCCAGTAGAAAAGATACAGTAAATGAGTCACCTTTAAAGATAGCACTATTTTCTCTGGCGAAGATGTGTGCTCATCCACCTTGCAGACAATTCCTCCGATCATCCGAGCTATTTCCAGTAATTAGGCAGCTTCAGCAGTCACCAGATTCAACGATAGCTAATTATGCCGCTGTAATCGTTAAGAAAGTTGCAGAAGTATAATTGATCATTGATTTCTTGAAATCTGCCAGCCACTGAATTAAAGCTCATCTCTCATGTGCCACTATGAAAAGGTTGATGCACACTCAGTCGGTTTATCATACATTTTGATCTTGTACAATTGAAGCAACATAAGGTCATCAATGACTTGGTTGCTGGTAAATATATGTATCTACCAACATATTAAACTTCTCTATCCGACTCAAATATGGAAACATTCTTAGAATCAAGTAAATTTTTGAGCAGTTTTCTATTTCCTCTCACAGTGATGTTGTCTGTGCAGTAGGATATAATGCTGTTAGTCTTCACTTGAAGAAAATAATATGTATTGGTTCACTTTTGCGAAGCTCTGCGTATATCCTTTCTTTTGGTTGCACTGGACTAAAGTTCATTCCTTTGTAACAACTGGCATGAGAGACTTTTATTCCCATTTTCCTTTTGTTATTTATTCATTTAATGCTGTTAAGCGCGATACTAAATTCAGGAATTCTGCCAAGATAACCCCTCTTTCATCCCCTCTCCGAACCTCACGTGATATATGAACTGACTTAGTTGAGAACATGACCATGTCCAATACAGGAGAAACTGAATGAAGTTTGATGTGAGTTTGCTTCACTGCCTAAATGCAAAACAGTAACTTCTTCGGCTACCATTTTTCTTCATCATATCAGTCTTTGCAATTCAAACGTGATCTACGCCTTCTTGTTGACTGAATGATACATAACTTGCATGATATCATCATGTGTAAAATCTCTGTTTCATTGTCTGGAACTTAAAAGCTTCTTAGGCTATGCATGTAATACTCTCACATCTTTATACGAGACTTAGCTACTGACCTTTTAGTTTATAATTCTGTTCTTTTCTCCATTTCTTACATAATCTGACAAAATGCTCAAGAATTGGTATATCAAAATACCTCATCTATAAATAAAACTCACTTTTTCTTGTACTATTAAAATAACTTCGTCCATTTTCCAATACAAAACATAAATACCAAATCAAAATATTGAACTGAGAATTGTAGGGCTTAAACCCCGAAGGGAGCCCTTCCAAAAATTCTCAACGGCCGGGGGAGAACCCAGGCCGAAGAGGGGGTTTGGAAATAGTTTTCAACCAGCAATAGACGCGCCTCGGTTAGAACCTCACTAGCTGCGTCATTGCCCCAAGCGCAAAGATGGTTTATACATGGCGAGCGGCTTTGCATTATGTATAGACCCATTCGATCCACTTTGTCATGCGGTATCGATATGGGACATTCGCAACCCTCTGAGCAAAACTGTGACATTTTTTGAGATCTAGCTGACAATTAAACATGCTAAGGCAACGACACCAACATAGCCATTATATTCCTACACGTCGGAGGATAGTGTGTTCGCATACCTTAATATTCTTAGGCAGCGCCATAAATTAAGTACCTTTTCGGTTCTTTTAAACCAACACTTTATAACAAAAAAATTGAATTTCTTTTATTAACATTAGTATTGATTTGAATTTTGTTTGAGTTACTACATTATGGGCTATAAAATTTGTTTACCATTCAAGAATGTTAAGTCTAAACTTGACATAATACGTTAAAAAATAAAACTGTGAAAAAGTTTAAGAAATATTTATAAATTACATTACAAAAATATTTATATGTATAAAATATTAATAAAAATTATATAAATGTACTATAGGGTTGGTTTGGTTTCAGTTTGGCTTTTTATAGTTAAAGCCAAACCAAACCAATTATGGTCGGGTTTCATTTTCCAATACCAAACCAAATCAAATCAAACCACATCAAATTTTCTTTTACGGTTTGACTCGGATTATCGGTTTGGTGCGGTTTATCGATTTTCTTTGTAAACCTCTACCTATTACTGTTTGGTGAGTAAACAAGTTTTTCTTTGACCAGATTCTTTACAAATAAATTTTATTGATTTTGAATCATTAACCATTGTGACTTATATTACTTTTAAAATATTTTCTAAATGTAAATGTTATTCCAAATAACGTAAAAAATTTATGTCTGAATTCACACTGAAAATTAAAATTTGACCCTCGTACTCTAAAAATGTTTAAACAAACTGAAACAGAGGAAATAGTGTAGAGACTGTTTTATGTGGTAAATAACATTTTAAGGATTGTTACGTAGTATTAGGATCGTTACGCAATGAGTAATAATACATGAAATATAATGTAGAAATTATTTACTTTAATCAGTTTTCTCTTATGAAAACTTCCATCCGAGTATTATGTACTTGTTCTTATGCATAAAATAATATAGATTGCCACATAAATATGCTTTTTAATACCATCTACCAAAGGTTGCGATAGGTAGGATTATTTTCACTTATTCGGCAATCAAACGTTGCATTAGTTATGCTACTATTATTATTATTTAATGTAGAATTTTGTTTTGTCATTATCAAAGTCGTCGAGAAATGGACCATTTGAATTTGAAAGCGGTAAACAAAGTGTTAAATACCAACTAAGGGAACGCATTTGTGCCTTTTGTGTCTCGCCATGCTGCCATGCCAAAACCTAGGATTATTAAGAATGTTCATATCAATCATTATAATCGTGATGACTCAATCATTAGGATCGTGATACAGGATTTGGAGAATCGGTCAAATGGAGAATTTAAAACTTAAGTGTGACCAGTTAGGATCTTTGCCAAGAGAAAATTGTAGCACCTTTACCAATATATGGAATATGCTAGATGAAAGATCCCTCTCGTGGGGATCATGTTTGATGTTTCTGTTCAGTTGGTACATTTAGGTTATTCAGTTTCACCAATTTACTATGTCCAACAAGAAGCTGTTGGTGAGGCAAGTTGATCACAACTATTGAAGAAATAGACCCAACTTAATTGACAGTGTAATAAGAGAGGAAAACTAGAGAGAAATACTATCAAGTGGATCATTATAGAAGAAACTTCACAAGTTTTCATAAACTCAAAGGAAGCATAAATAAGAGCGATCACAATTTTGATACATCTATGATGGGCAAACCAAGAAGGTTTGCAAGGCTAGTTAGTCTGTCATTCCACACTCTTAAGTTCATGTAATCTATGGCAAAATGGTTTGCCTTGTATAAGCTCATTTCCCAGTTTCACCCGTCAAGCGGTTTTCTGGAAGTGTCTGCAAAGCTGGTCTTGAACTTGCTACCTGCGAATGAACAACACTTTAGAATAACTCTCTTAACATTTAGTGGCTACCTGAAAAAGTATGACGGATTCAAGAAAATAAAGGAATGAAGTAGGGATTTCTCTCACCTTAGTATTAGTGCTATCCATTATTTTAGGATCTTTTGAAATATGCATCTCCTTCAACATTTTAGTAAGCTGCCTCAAGCTTAAATCTTGCAAAGATTGCTTACTGTTATTGCCAGCATTGCTTTTGTTTTTCTTCGACTTCTCTTTTGTCAGAACGACTTTTCTGCCACTGTTATCTATATTCTCCTTGTCATCATGGATCTGAACCACTTTTGCCGCTGCTGATGCTTTGCTCATGGATTTCTTCATAGGTGTCTCGCTTGAAGATATCTTAACCGGTGTCAAACAGCTTGTCTCGGTGATGAGAACCGTGTTCATTGTTGACGAGGCAGACAGATTACACACTGGTTCCAGTATCAAAGTGGAGACAGATTTTGAGGCAGTATTGGGTATAGGTGAAGCCACTGGGGGATGAACAGCAGGATCCACATCAGCCTGTGCATCATCAACTTCAAATTCTTTTATGGGTTCTTCTCCAGCAAATTCTATGTTAGCTTCTGAAACATCTTGCAGAAGATGAAGACCTTCACTCGCCTTAGCCTCCATCTCACGGTTCAACTGCCCGAACAAATCCATATCAAGAGAATTCAAGTTAGTTTCTGCATTAGAACTTTCAATTTCTCCCGTTGATTTGGCATTAAGAACAAGAGAAACCAAGGGAAAAAGAGGAGCAGCAGCAGTATTATCCACATTAGCCTCATCATCGTCAACTTCTGAAACATCTCCAGGAAGTTCTACATTAGCTTCTGAAACATCTTTCGAATACTGAAGACTTCCACTAACATTCGTCTCCTCCTCTTTCTTTTGTCCCATCAATTCTCCTTCTCCTGCATCATCAAAATTAGATTCTGTTCCGTCATCCACTTCACATTCATATATCTCATCATCATGGTTTTCCACTGCAACATTATCCTCCTCAAAATCAAAGACTTCGTCCCTGTGGGGCTGATTTTCTTGGGTCAACTGCTTGGACAAGGCCACGTCAGGGAAATCTAGCCTAGTCTTTGCATCATGACCCAAGTCCTGGCTTTTGTTCTGAATATCTTCATCTTTTGTTTCTGCCTCTCCATCATTCACGTCCTTTGCAGCAGATCCTTCTATTTGTTTATTTCCGTTCACTTCGTTCATGGCCTCAATTTGATTCTCATTCTCAGAGTTGAATGCATCAACAACTGCAAAATTGAGATATCGTGTCATAAAGTGCTAAATGAAGATGATAAATGTCTAACAAAAATGTGCAATAGGTCACAAGAGAAGTACAAATAACTACTTACCGCTATCTTCAAGGAGCTCAACGTTCATCATTTTAGAATGCAGACCCCCAGATTCCTCTTCGACAGAAACCATTTGTATCCCGTTTTCAAGTACATCATCTTCTTTTGCATATACTTCTTCAAGCCCTACAACAATTAATTTCCCTTAATGGCAGCAAAGCAAGGAGTACTTGGTTGGGGCTAATGGAAGTATGAGAAGTATATACAACAGTGAAGTGAATCGAGTAATTGTTATAAAGGAATACATGGATGAACAGATAAACTGATTCTCATCATTCTTTTGTACTAAGAAGGCAACTGAACTCATCACATATCAACATCTCCAGAGAACCAAAACTATTTTAAGCATGGAAAGTCATGGTAATACCCTGAAAATAACACATACCGTTGTTGCTGTGATTAGATACTTCTACCTCCAAGTCCTTTTCTGCTTCTTCGTTCAAGACTTCAACTGCAAGGCTACCGGCACGTACTTCTTGAACACCAGCTTCCACTTCCATTACATTTTCTACCAAGACATTTGAATCTTGAACTGATAAAATCTCCGAATCCTTATTGACATCCAAACTCTCTTCTGCTGCTTTCAAATCAATACCTGTGGAAAGGCTGCAGTCAGAACTCACAGAAAACAGCATCTTAACAAAGTATATCACAAAAGGTAAAAAGAAACTTATTGTTTCAGATATTACCATTTCTGTGTAAATCTTCGTTCTCATGACTAGAATGCTGCTTAGAGTCTACCTCCAAAATTTCATCATCGTCTTCCGAATACGCCTCATATGCAATGGTTCCCGATTTTTCGTTCTCTTGTGTGATTGATTCAGAGCTAGTTTTCCCAGCTAACCTAGTTGATCGACGGGTGCTATACACTTGCCTGACCGAACTCTTTGCCTTCACTTCCCTTCTTCGGCTAGAATGCACAGCTGCTGGTGTCTTTGAAACCTCTTTCTTTTCCATCACAATCTGATCACCAATGTGCTCATCTGATTCACATTCCTTCATCGAGGTTTCCAATTTTGAACGAACTGAAGTTGCTGCAGCCCTTCTTCCTCTGGTAGTTGGCAAGGCAGGAGTCTCAACCATCTCAATCTTGGCTTCATTGACGGCTTTGGCCGTTGTTCCTCTTGCTCTCCCGCGAGTCATAGTCGAGGTACGAGGTACACTCGCTGATACTTTTTCAGACTTTTCAGGAGACGCCATGGATGAGGAGTTTGCAGTTTCGGATTCACATGGACTCAGGAACTCCTCAATACCATCGACCTGCTCATAAACGTGAAGCTCAGTTCTCCTTCGGAAGCAAAACATTAATATAAAATCGCCAAATAATTATAAGTAGATGTAGGATACTGATATTTGAAGAAGAAATCTTGTAAATTTTAGTAAAAGTATTTTGACGCTAATGTAGTTGGCAAATAGTCCTTAACAAACTATATCAAAATGACATATATGCAATATGAGTTTAATTTTATGAACAGACAGTGAAAATAAATATTTACATAACCAGGTTATTTATTAGGTAATTATAGGTAAATCTCTTGATAAGTACAACTCTAATTGGTAGTCTCGTAAAATAGACTATTACACGTTAAAAATCATTGGTAGTGTAAAAAAACATTGCAGATGTACTTAATCTCTGCAATAACAGCTATAGAAAGCAGTTTCTACATTAAATCAGAGTTGAAAAGTCGATAAATGGAATGGAAAATGAACTTTAACCTCGCGCATGACTAATCGTAAAAAGCAGAATCTGTATACAGAGTTTCCAACAAAAATATCAAAGTTCAGTGCACACGAAATACCCGCTGGCAACAGCTTTAATTTGTATAGGTCAAATATCAACGGATCTAACTAAGGTCTCAATCCTAATTTTATTTTTCAGCTATATGAATCGTCTGTCTCGGTTCAGCTCAATACATCTTAAATATTAAAGCTCAATAATTAAATTGAAATAAACAACATTTTTTTCACTGTCAATGCGAAAAGCAATTTGCAACCCTAATTATCTTCATTTTCATTAATTTTAGACGAACTCATCAAAATCAACTAAGCACAAGCGCAGATTTGATGTTAATTATCGATGTTTGACTAAAATACTTACAGTGTCGAGAGAAGCGAGTGCATCAGCCATGGCGACATTCGTGATGTTAGCTGGAATTTTGTTCTTCTTACAAAGAGCTTGAAGCTCTCTCCTTGTGAGGCTGTGGAAATCCATTGGAATTGTCACTGGAAATGATTGAAGATTGATGTGGTCTTTCTAGTTTTGGGCGTTTTCTGAATGCGAGGGATGAGAAAGGTGAGGGGCATATATATACTTGAAAAGGTGACCGTTGGAGCGGAGATTCAAATTTTGAACTTTTTCTTTTTAGTTAATTCCATACCATATGGGCCTTACTTAGAGATTTCGGAGCCCAAACCACCAAATAAATGGGCCCTTGTGTTTTTGTGTCCAATAAGCCCATCTACTGAAGAAAAGAGGCCGTGCTGAAGTTCTCATTAGCTTTGTTATTAGGGAAAACTACACACTATAGTCGGTAAAATGTAATATATATATATATATATATATATATATATATATATATTTATGTATAACTAACAAATATAATTATTTTTGGCTGGTCGGTCAAATATGCAACTTGCCCGTTATTGTCCTTTCTATTTTAATTTAGATTACAAGTTGAGATGATAATGATAATTATAATTATAAAATTAGTGATTGAGATTATCCTTAAAAGTAACATAATGTTTGGATTAGGAAGAAGAAGTGATTTCCATTTGGTCTGGTTTTGCATTTTTGGCATTTTATAGCACATAGTATAAACTTTTTTACAAATGTGTTATAACATCCTAAACAAAGGTATTTGGAACTTAATCACCTAAACTTGGTCTCAGTGGGCACATAATACAATTAGATAACTAAGATCACACTCAGAATCAAAGGAAAGTGGATGAAACTCATAAAGATGTGTTTGTTTGGGAATTAAACATTCACCTAACGAAGCGCCCTAATTTAGTCTTCTACAGGTAGTTAATCGGATTAAAATCCGTTTCTCTATATTACACAATCTCTTTGAACTGAATTTGGGAATGTTTAAAATTCCTTCACATTGAATGGGATTACTCATACTCAGCTACATGGTTTTGTGAGAATTTCGACGATTTGTTGAAGGAACTTTAGTCATTACTTTCATGTTGATAAGTTATTTATCAGAGTGCTTTTGTTTATGTACACATACGTACGACAAGAACACTTCTTTGTCTAAGAAAATGAACAAGAGAATTTCGCTCTTGAACCCGTTGATTCGTCCATTACATTTTTGGACGTGATATCTTTTTCTCTTTCAAATATACAATACTTTTATTTTTACACCCTATGATACTTGTAGTATTTGAATGCTAAATCTATTTTTAGAATTGTTAAATAGGGACAATCCTTTTAAGTAGATGACTCGTCAGAAGGTCGGAGCGGGACTTTTTTGTGAAAAAGAACTTGAAAAAGAAAATTTTTGTTTTTTTTAAAGGAGAAACACTTTGTTATTTTCAATCCCGACGTATTTCAGATGTTTGAAGGCCCCACTGGTACGAAATGATTTAGAAAGATTCTTCTTTATTCATAGTGATCGATGATGGTATCTATAGACTTGTTTCTTTTTCGGCCAAATCCTGACTTCGTTTTGCTTATCCCGATCGTCAAGCCTGATCGAGTCTACTATTTTCCCTGCCCCCAAACGACTATCACAATTTCTAGCAACTTTTGCTTATGTTAGTACTAGGTAGCCAGTGCCTGTGCTTTACACGGGCATATGGTTGATATCACTTTATAAAAGAGGCCTGATGCCGAGAAAGATAATTTATAATTATTTAGTAGGATTACCCAAAAATAAGGAAGGAAAAAGCCATCAACCTGACTAAATGTTAGCATAACATCTCGTACGATATATATTCATTTGCGGAATAAAGTCTACAATTACATTCTTTGGAATGCTTCCAATGACAAAGAACAAAATAATTAGATTAATCATGTTCCTGTTGGTGGTCCAACTAATACAAAAGCTGAAGCTACAATTGATAGGACATACTTTCATCTTGGCACTGGAAGAAAAGAAAACTAAGAAGATCAGAAGAGAGCATACCAAGCTAAATCTTGGATGATCAATCAAAGGAAAGGATAAAAAGGGCAAGCCATATGTTGCTGCATTTCAAAAGTCAACAAAATAGTAATCAAGAAATTTATGATCCATCAAGCAGGTTAAAAACTTAACTCTAGTGGCAGATCCACATATATATGAAAATATAGAAAGGTACTATGTTTTTGAAAGATTTTGACTAAGCATTAACTGGTTTAACCCAATTTTTTTAATGAATAGTACTCTTTTGAGATATCTGAAAGTTAAATGAAAAACTAAAGCGGCAGCGGAAGTGAAATAAACACAAATATATATATTATAGTTATGTGAGGTTATCACGAGAAGCGCCAGTGACCACTTGTGTGCTATTGAGATGTGCACAAACTTCATATTTCATTTTTAAAAGTATTGTAATGTTTTGCACACCTCATCAACTAAAATTAATCCTGACTCAAACTCAAAATAAGAAGTTTATCACAGACCTTCGGTTTTCAACGGTTAAGAATTGGTTCAAACTTCAAATTCATGAAGCCCTTTATCTATGTTATTGGAAGATTGTTGTGTAAAATGTGTTGTTGAATAACTTGTCCAATATATTTCATAGCATTGAATACTTATATTGACATACAACTATGCACATGAGGCAAAAGGAAGATGGTTCTTTTGCTTGCTGAGGAAAACACTAAAAGGGATTCATCCTATTTATTGACTCTCAAGAAAACAAAAAAACACATATTACAGAGATTATAAAAACCTATAATAATATTATTTACCAAAACGGAAAAACGGATAAGTGACGATAAAGACCATGCCTTAGACAACCTACTATAAAATTCATATATTCCCTTTGCATATTGTATGACCTATTTGAACAAAATTTAATTTAATAATTATATGGCTCCTACAGCATATCGTCATACTTTCTATAAAATTATCAAATTACCATGTTTCTATAGAAACGGTATACGGTTGTTCCGCAAAAGAGCTATACTTTCTCCTTGGCGGCGTTTCACAGAGAGTTCTTAGTTCGAATTTTAATTCTTATGAGGCTAGTGGAAAAATTTTCACATGTTTCGTAAGATTTATAGATCAACAATTATCTATTATCACATGCCATCAAATTTTATTCAAATCTTAATAATGTGAAATGAGTTGTGTCTCTATAGAGATAAGTAGATATTGTTTGAACTCAACTAATAAGAAAAAAGAGCTTGATATTTTGGAGCAATTCAAAAACAACCCCCTTCGGCCTCACAACTTAAAGAAAAAAGAAAAGAAGAAAGTAATGTTATGGCGAAGGGTGAAGCAGAAAAGAGGAATACAGAGGAACAGAATTTGCACGCACACACCAACTCGTTGAACGAATCAACACTTAAGGAACTAACCAGAGAAGAGAGAAGATTGTTGTAATTTTGATTACCTTTATAATATGATTATAGTGTGGTGTGCTGGAACATCTATGTATAGACAAAAAATCAAAGCAAGCTGCAGTATGGACTTCATTTTCCTGCAAAGCAATCGTTGATATATAGAAAAAGATGTTAGTGATTTACATTGATGGAATTAATTAAGTATTTAACACCTGCTATATTTGTACGTGTTGTTGACCTTTTAATGCTTTAGTAATTTAGTGAACTTTTGTGAAAGCATAGGAGTTGGCAAGATATTACAATCCAAGCGTTTCAACTATCTTAGAGAAGTTAGTTGTCTCGGCAAATTGGACGATGTTCCGAAAGAAATCATGAATCACGGGGCCTTAAGACATTCCAACAACAATAGATTCAAAGAGATAATGTTTTTTTTGTTGATAATTTCTCTATATACTATATTGTAGGTATAATGCTCATTATTGTCGCCACTCGGATTAATATTTTTATACAGTTTGATCTTTTTTTTATTGCGAGACATCCAATCATTTCAAGCGTTTCACAAAGTTTTTTGATTGTCCAAATATTATAATCTTAATATTTAATTTACAGAAAAGGGCCAAAATTGCCTATGTAGTATCAGAGTTGGTACAAAAATATCCTCCGCCCACCTCTTTGAATAAAAATACCCCTACCATTTTTTCCGGCTCAACATTACCCTTATTACTAATAGAAAATTCTCGAAAAATAAAAAAATTAATTAATATCCACATGTCACTGTTCAATTGGTTTACCTTGAAATTCAACCAAAATATAATTAAACTTATTTGTTAAAAATTAAATCCATGATAGCAAAACTGATTTCAAAACAAGAAGACAAATGCTAGTGAAGAGATTATCTAAAAAATTGTCAACTATTATTAGTATATCATATGAACCAAGTGTGTATGAAATATGATAATTGCACAATACCCGTTACACCTAGCAGAATAGGTTATATATTATTAAAACAAATAATGAAATAAATTAAAAATAGAAATCACATTACTCAAAACAGTAAAAAATTTGAAAAAAATCCTCAGATTTACCGAGGAATGACAAAAAATAATGAAGAAAGCCACTAGAAATTTTATAAACAAAAAGAATTTTAATTTTTTGCATAAAGCAGAATATGACACTTCCTTTCATCTTTCATAAACATTATTTTAATAGAGAACTCAATTTTAGATTTCCTCGTGAATATCGTAGACATACACTCATAAAAAAGATACTCATTAAAATGAAATGGGAAAGAGGCAGAGAGACACAAAGAGAGAGAGAGAGAAAGCACTTAATTGTAATTTAGCTTAGGGTTTACATTAGGCCTATGGGATGGTGACACGTGAATATTTGTTAATTTTTTTAGAATTTTTTGTTAGTAATAAGGATAATATTGAGCCAAAAAGATAATGATAGGGACATTTTTATTCAAATAGGTGGACGAATGACATTTTTGTACCAATTTCGATACTTAAGAGGAAATTCTGGCCCTTTTCGTTTAATTTATTCCTAGAGTACACACATCTATACATAATCTATACTATATTAAAAGCACAGTGGACAAAATAGCCATTTTATTCTTCCCTAATATTTAGGAATATTCATTTAATTAGTTTTATAATTTTAAGAATATTTTTTATATATTATTTCCTAATATTTAAGAATTTGAAATCAACTGATTATCTTTCTTTTTGAACTACGTTGAAACCCTAATTATTAGAAGTTTATATTTAACCTAATTTTGCCGTCCAACAAGAAAGCACGGGGGAAGAGTTTGTGAGAACTAGGGTATGAGGATCAATTGTATAACAAAACTTCCTATATTTCTAATTTATTGGAAGAGGTATGAATTCCGCCATGATAAATTTTCAAATCAAGAAACTTCATATTATATATCTCTAACAGTTTTACACTCTGTTTTCTTGTATTTGTTTGTTACATTCCTTTTAACTTTATTTGTTGACTTCATATTTTCACTTCGAAACTGGGATTTCTAGGCACTCCAACATTAAAGCAAATATTTCCCATGTTTACATTCATTAATGGGTCAAGAAGGTAGAAACGACAAGTTGATTTCACCAGTTTAAAACTTCTTTTAAGATATCAGAGAATCACATGCCACAAAGTAACAACTTTGGGATGCATGCGTGTATTGCAGTGACGTTAGAGGCGGAGTTAGAGTTCGATGTTCTAATCCTTTTAAGTTACTGATTCTAAACTAATAGCTTTTATATAGGAATACTGTTATAGAGAGGTCGAACTATATTACTGCAACAAAGAAATTATACGTCCAACACATGAATATTTATAATCTTAGCTTGGGAAATCCGATGATAGATTGGCCACGCAAGTATATGTTACAATCCGACCTACTAGTGACATTATTTGCTTTGAACTTAGGCCCTACGATTTTAAAACGTGTCATTATCGTTTAAGGTTTATTTACTTATATACCCAACATATCTCCAATATTTTGTCAATGTCGGATTCGAGGTTTGCCCTTGTTCAAAGTTACGCGGAGTAGCTTTAATACTATATGTAACAACTCAAGTCGATTATTGATATTGTCCGCATTTGCCTGAGGTGTCACAATGCGATTAATTATTAAAGAAATTTTTACATTCCTATACCATATATGAAACCTTATCACCCTCCATGTTTAAGATTTGATTTAATTATATTTAGTATACCAAATTACCAAATCTATACCATAATTAATTTAGGATTATAATTAATGGGCAGTTTTTTACTCCTTAATTAAAGGGGTATAATTAATGGGCAGATTTTTACTCCTTAATTAAAGGTGTCCATATATCCCACGTTTCTCTCTCCCCATCATTTGTAACCAGCCGTTTTCCCCTCCCCTTTCTTCCTCTTCTCCCTTCCTTCTTNCCTTATTTAATGAAATATCTGAAAGAATATTTACTTCCTCAATTTTAGCGCCTAAATAGGAAGATTATATCTACTAAGATTCTGTATTTAATGCATTGTATCTGTTTTGTAAAAAGACTATTAACAAGACGGGTAAATTTCAAATCATGAACATATTTAGTAATATAGTTTCTTATATGGTATAGGAACAAAAAAGTCTCATTATTAAACATAGATTCGAGAGGAGGGTGCATTTTACAGTATTAGAGGGCGAAAGAAAAACAAGATGTCATTACCCAAATTGCCCCTAAGATATATGTAACGTACTCTTTCTGTTGATAGGCAATTTAGTCCAAACAAAAATTACAACGGCTATCTACTGGGACATAGCCGTTGGAAGGGTTTTTTACACTGGTGATGCAAACCCTAGATTAATCCTTGTGGTGCCGACAAGAACAAAGTATTTTTCAATAGAACAAACAATTCCAATACGCACATATATATACCCATTAATCAACTGAAGAGAGACGCATCAATCAACTCTCTCTCTCTCTCTCTCTCTAAGTTTCTCAAGCAACCAGCAAGCGATCTCATTCTCTTCATTTTCTGTTATATATATTCTGCTTTATTATTGTATAATAATTTTTTTATTTGAATTTGTTAGTCTATAACCTGATTTTAGTTTTGCAGGCTTTGTCAATCAGGTTTCCTGATTCACAACGCAACACAAGATTATCGCAGCTTCTGTCTTTCTTAGATTTTGTTTTTGTCTTTGTATTTTTGTGCTAACGAAATGGATGCAGGATCATACTCAGCCTCATCAAATAAGAAACAATCACGTTGCCCTCTACAGGAACAACTTCTTCAACGTAGAAATTCTCGTGAAAATGTATGTCTACTCACCTCTAACCATTCTCTCTAATAGTTATTAATTAATTGCTCCGATTTGTGTAATTAGATGGGTATGATAAGAATTCAACTTTCTAGTAAAAGGGAAATCTTTTAATAAAGAGGAGATGGGTTTTCATTTACTTTGCCATTTTTGTTTTTAATCGGATAGACCCAGGGGCCGGATGTAGGCTTTAAGATATGTGTTCGGCAAAACCCAGTAGCTTTGGCCTAACTCCTCTATTTGTTAGGTAGGAAATCCACCCAAAATGTACAAAAAATTCAATTCAAAACAAGTTACTAGCACAAATTCAAATCCCGGATCCTCCTCGAGATAGACCATTCGAGCATTATTTGAGTCAATTTCTGTTTTTTTTTTTTGGGTCAATTTGAAAGTCACAAGCTCTTTTTCTCCCGTTACTTTTGGATTGAAAGCTGATTTGTTGTTTTTGTGTAACAGTTGGATAGGTTTATTCCAAATCGATCAGCGATGGATTTCGACTATGCACATTACATGCTGACAGAGGCCGGAAAGAAAGGTAAGGAAAACCCAGCTGTCAGCTCTCCCTCCAGAGAGGCATACAGGAAGCAGCTTGCAGAAACCTTCAACATGAACAGGTCTCGCATTCTGGCGTTCAAGAACAAACCACCCACTCCTGTTGAGGCAATTCCTAATGAGTTTGCCTCCTCTGTTCAACAATCCAAATCTGCAAAACCCCGTCGACACATTCCTCAGGTTGGAAACATAATCTGCACCAAAAATAACATTTTTACCTGTTTACTTCTTGTAGTATGACAAGTTTTTAAAGGTTTCTTTCAATTTGCTTATATGCAGACCTGTGAGAGGACATTGGATGCTCCAGATATTATGGATGATTACTATTTGAATTTGTTAGACTGGGGCAGCAGCAATGTTCTTTCTATTGCTCTTGGCAGCACTGTATATCTGTGGGATGCATCTGATGGTGCTACTTCAGAGCTGGTGACTGTTGATGAGGAAAATGGCCCTGTTACGAGTGTTAAATGGGCTCCTGACGGTCGACATATTGCTGTTGGTCTTAACAGTTCTGAAGTTCAGCTTTGGGATACTACAGCAAATCGACTCGTATGTTCCTTTTAAATCTTGCATTTTTACTGTTTACCTAATATTCTTGATGTTAATATTTATGCTTTCATTTGTTGGTGCAGCTGAGAACTTTGAAAGGTGGTCACCGATCCCGAGTTGGTGCTCTAGATTGGAACAATCACATTTTGACAACAGGTGGAATGGATGGTCAAATCATAAACAATGATGTGAGAATAAGATCACCTATTGTTGACACTTACCAAGGCCATGATCAAGAAGTCTGTGGTCTAAAATGGTCAGCTTCTGGCCAGCAATTAGCTAGCGGCGGAAATGACAACTGTCTCCACATATGGGACAGATCAATGGCTTCTTCAAACTCTACAACGCAGTGGCTTCACAGGCTTGAAGATCATACAGCTGCTGTTAAAGCCTTAGCTTGGTGTCCTTTTCAGGGTAACTTATTAGCCTCGGGTGGTGGTGGAAGTGACAGGTGTATTAAGTTCTGGAACACACACACCGGTGCTTGCTTGAATTCTGTTGATACAGGATCGCAGGTTTGTTCCCTTATATGGAACAAGAACGAACGAGAGCTGCTAAGTTCTCATGGTTTCACTCAGAATCAGCTTACTCTTTGGAAATACCCATCTATGGTAAAGGTAGCTGAGCTTACTGGTCACACCTCAAGAGTACTTTTCATGGCTCAGGTAAATTCTCATGATCTTTTTGTACACATTTTTTGTGCAGTCAGTAGCCTGATCCTTGAAAGGAAAAGGCTAAAAAAAAGAGCTGTTTTACAAAGGTATTTATTTTCTTGTTTATCGGTTTTGCAGAGTCCAGATGGCTGCACAGTTGCATCTGCAGCTGGAGATGAAACTCTCAGATTTTGGAATGTATTTGGGACTCCTGAAGTTGCAAAACCTGCACCAAAGGCAAACCCTGAACCATTTGCTCACCAAAGGCAAACCATGATTCGCTGAATCACAATGGAACAACATTACATGCCTGATGATTTTGTACAGTCTTGTCAATACAAATACTGGAGCAAAAAGACTGCTGACTGAAGAAGACAACTGTGAATTCATTTCTAACTTTACTATCTGTATTAGATCTTAGATCAGATAAGTGCTGTATGTAGAACATATTTTTGTTTTATGTTTTATTTATGATGATCAAGATCATTTGTCTGCGACAATTTGGACCTGGTCACCTGTAGTGCCAAAGGGCCTGTCCAGAAATATTACTTTCAATCCCCACCTTGTACAGTTACCGGATGATGATTCAGTATTACTCAATATAAAAACATGATGATTTTGAATCTATTGGAGGTTCAACTGAATACAATTCAACTGAATCTTTTATCGCCTTTTTTCTTTATTAGTGAAACTTCGAGTTAGCTTTACCAAAATTTCCTTTTTTCTTTATTCAGTATTACTCAATATAAAAACATGATGATTTTGAATCTATTGGAGGTTCAACTGAATACAATTCAACTGAATCTTTTATCGCCTTTTTTCTTTATTAGTGAAACTTCGAGTTAGCTTTACCAAAATTTCCTCCCTTCTGATCAAATCAACAAGTATCCTCCCAGATTTCATTTACCCCGTCCCCTTTTCTTATCTATCTTTCCACACTTGGCCTTATTGGAATCAGATTTCCAAAAGAATTGTAGAATTGATTCGCTGTACTAACAAACGAAAGGAAAATGCACAGGTCTGTATGGGATCTCTCTCAGATGCTTAGCATTGACTTCTTCATATTCTAATTTTCTGCCAGAGTAGGGTGAAAATCCACTATAGGCTGAATTTACAACAGAAAATAATCTTAGGTTGTAACTTGATCATGAGCGACTTAGTTGATGCACCCATGGTGCCAAACATTGGGAAGGAGTTAAGGAAAGCCAAAAAAAAAAAAAAAGGGAGCCCCGGTGCACTAAGCTCCCGCTATGCGCGGGGTCCGGGGAAGGGCCGGACCACAAGGGTCTATTGTACGCAACCTTACCCTACATTTCTGCAAGAGGCTGTTTCCACGGCTCGAACCCGTGACCTCCTGGTCACATGGCAGCAAGATGCTTAGCATTGACGCCAAGGCCAAATTAACATACATAAATGATTTGTCAATGCATGCTTGGTTCATTCATGGGGCGGTTGCTGTTCCCAGCCATACAGTCAAGCTTTATAGCCAGCCAACTTACCATCCAGCATAGCCCTAGGAATAGTATTTCAACTATCACCTAAATATATATTTATTTCTCGAGTCTAAATTTTGCTTGCCAAGCTTCATTCCATGGCTTCAAGGACAGGATAAGCTACTTTATCCAGGAAACTGATTCTGAAGTTCAAGCAGGTGAAGATATTGGTGACAGCTCTCCGCATTACTAATTATATAGTACAAGGAACTACAAACTTCATAGGAGTATGTTGCATTGTTGGATTACATACACACAGCAACTCCAGATACATGTTGTAAGGCTACAAATTTCTGACAAAATTAGGCTATCACTACCGTTGGAGTTCAAAAAAAGCAAATGAAAAAACAAAAATGATAGCTCACAAAGGGGAGCAAATGGTTCACATACGGAAGACGATTCTTCACCCTTCACACCTCCAGTTCTTGTGTTTATACAAGGTCTACGGACAATCAAGTAGATATGCGTCTCATGTAAGTATCTTCATGCACAAAAACTGGATCCTGACTGGTCTGTGGAGGAATTTGTGGGTGTCCCATTGCAATGCCGCCTTGACTTGGTACTGGTGGATTCCATGGATCGTTGATGTTTTTTGCAGATACCAAGGAAATATAATAGATGATTCCAAGAGCAACACTGGCAAGGGACAAGACAGCAGCTCCAGCAAATACTCCAGGCTTTACAACATAGCAATAGTAGTTGCCAAAGTACAGGCTCTCTTCACCATGCTGTTCATTCAGTGCTGCACCCGTTAGCAATAACAGAAACGCTATGACGAATGTAAACCTGCATAAGCGGCAAGTTTTGGAGACCTTTATTAAGGCTTCTTCAGATGGTATGTAAGATCAAATTGATCCACTGACTCCACCAGAGAAAAATAACTTTTGATAGTATATTCCAATGCATATGACCAAGATAAATGCAATATTAGAGAAAGAACTGTTGGTTTGAGGGCAACGATATCTCAAGGTCCATCCACAATTTAAGGTTCAATGGCTACAGCTAGACCACATTTCTGGACTCGCAACAAGATAACTTGTGATCTAATAGGACTGACATTCGTTTGAGGATGAAAAAAAAGGAAAAGAAGAAGATAAGAACATAGGCTCCTGCACACTCCCCTTGCGCGTAACTACCTTAACCCTGTGCATTGGAACTTGTATCTATAGGACCAGCAAGGTACCATTGGTTGGTGAAGTAATAAGAACAATATGGTATATTTTTAATCGGATTAATTACTGTCCTTTAAAAGAGGAGAAAAAGGCCAACAGTGTTGAATACTATACATCCACAAGCCACAACAAATGCTAAAATCTTGATACTTCCCAAGAATTACTGGAAAAGTTTGTACATGCAGTCGTTACAAGTACACGAGCCAGTATTACAGATGTAAGGCAAGCTTTTGGCTTCAACAATGTTGACCAACAAGTAAGACAGAGGTCGAGATTTGAACATCCTAAAGTAAATATCAGAAAATTTTAAAATAGTGGTTGGTTTAAATTAATAGTGATGTCAAATGGCCTTTTCCTTTCTCAAAAATTACAACAAAAATGGTGATGTGAAATGGATAACATTGCAGAGTAAGCTTGTCAAAATTCTGAAAGTGGGAATAACGAAGGTCTATTTTGCCTTTGACGGCAGATATATAAGGTCTCTCTTCCCAACACAAAAAAAGGGCAGGAATTCCATAGAAACTACAGGACAACAATTATCTGTTATTCGGGTCAGCCTCCATTTGATCCACTACAATAATCAACGACTGAACTTGAATTTAATTAACAGTAAGCCAAATTACAATGAGATGAAGAAACAAATAAATACCTTTTGATCTAAATGTATTCCAACAATGACAACTGAACTTGAAATTAGTTATTAGTTCATAACCAACTTACCAGGATACAACAAAACATAGTAGTGCTAGTGACCGATTAGATCCTGATGTATATTGACGGCAACAGACACATCCACTTGCTACATTGACAATTATTTGAGCAACCATAAGAGCCACAGCAGCAGCCAATCCAAGGCCCAGTGCAGGACTCCTAGGATATACACATTCTGAAGGAGAGGGAAACTGGACCTGAGAACCCTGAAGAATAATTTAATAGTACTATGAATTAGTCATGCCGACTCTCTATGAAAGCAAGGACAACGTAAACTCTTTTTACCCCTATATTCTAAGGACTCATAATTCCCAACAGAAAATATGAAATGAAAGTAACTTAAATCCTGTGACAATCCTTAGCTAACGAAATTCAGCATGCAACCAAACAACCATAAAAGATCTGTTTTCTTAGTCCATTTGCGCACTCTCCATCTACCAATCCCACCTGTAAAACTCCTCCAAATCTCCAATGTATTTATGAATGGTAGCAGGGAAATGGGTGATATGATCTGAAAGCATGATCAAAAAGAGAAATATTAATGGATGTATAGGCCAAATGGGCTCTCTCGCCTAATAGATTAGCCTTTTGGGTTGGGTGCTCCTGTTTGATCTATAACATCCCCTAAAATTCTTATAACCTCATCCATATGCCTGTTGTATGGGATGGGGGAGAAAGTCAGCAGGTTGTTACTCATGGAAGAGAGCGACGCCCAAGGTGCAATTTCTGCATGCAAATTCAGCTGAATATAACTGAGCCCAAAGAATTTTGCAAAGACGGGCAAGTTTGATCGTAAGAATCCAGGCTTTAACAGTTGCACTAGAAATGATGTGGGTTTCCTTAAATTGGCAATCACATGAACGCTAAGTTCTACTGGGAACGAACATCGCAAGAGCAGAATGGAGTTTCAGCTCAAATTTGACCGCACCTAATTTCCCTAAAAAAAAAATAGAAACTTTAATTTCGTGGGAGCAGCTCGGGATGCTATCTTTACAGCTGGTAAACAGAAGACCAACAAGAGAACATATGGAAGCTGGTGTTAAATGTCCATAACAAATGGAGAGGAAGTAAGTACACCAACCATTACTCCATTTTTCCACCACCAACAAAATGTAGAATGTGCTGCTTAACTCATTTGGATTAACTAGGAACATCAAACCACAATAGTAAAGCAGCTGCTCTTAATTAAAGTTCCCCTTATTTTGTGGCAAAAATCCAATAACAAAGAAAATGTTATTTAACCGTCAGGATTCTTTGTTTTAGACTAAAACATTTGATTAATTTTTGTATTAAAAGAATAACACGATGAAACCATTGGCATAAACAGGTAATTTGTAACAAAGATTTGAACTTAATTAGAGAGCAGAGTATACCCATAACTATTTTCCAGATAAACCATTACAGACTGAACACCAAGCTAATCAGATGATAGTAAAAAGGAAGAGGAAAAAAGCAAAATAAAAAATAAAAAGAATCATGTGTTTTTACTTTTAGAGGGGAAATTACCTTAATTCTAGTAGCCTCAGCAGCAAAACCTGTAACAGCAGATAAAAGCCCTAGAAATCCAACAACACCACAAATTACTAAAACCTTCCTTTCCATAGGCTCTTGTTTATCTATGCAGAAAAGTGTCGGTGACTCAAACAAGAAATGCTGTAAGTTGGATGGAATAAAAAAGCAAGAAATAGTTTTATTTCTGAAAGCAGAAGAGAGAGGGGAAAAGGGCAGTGTAGTAGAAACCAAGCAATGTAAAGCTTGTGACAAGTGACGATATAGGAGAAAGGTTATGGAAATTAAATGTCATTACTCTTTTTTAAGACAATCGAAAAAATTAGTTAGGTTAGGCAATAATTAGTTTCTTTTTTAATTTAAATTTTTTAAAAATTAAATTATGCACTATGTATTGTTAATAATTAGTTACTATTTTTGAATTTGAAATATTACAAGCAACATAGTAAACAATATAAAAATTAAAACTTTATATTAAAAATAAAATAGAAGAAAAGTCTAATTGCTTATTCCATGTAATGTAGAATTTTTTTTTAAAAAATATTGATATATTTTATACAAATAATAAAAGAACACATATTTTGAACGATGTAAAAAATGCAAATCTGCAAAATTATCCAAGCGAAAAATACCTGAAAAGATTTATTTAACATTTAAATTTCAAGAGATAAGTAATTTATTTTATTACTAAAAAATACCTAACCCAAAAACCCACGTATTAAAAAAAAATATTGCCCTTAACTCCATCACCAACATCTTCTTAATTATAAACTGTTATTGTCAAAAAAATTATTTAATCCAACTATGTCAACAGATTTCAACATTCTCATGAACAGAAATAATTGTTACGAATAATATATAAATGAAATTGTGTACCATAGCAAGGTATCTTGGCCGGTAAAATATTCTCCAAAGAATATATATCTATCAAATCAGACAACTATTCAACCTATTCATTATTTTTATTACTCATCTGTTTTCGTATTGTTGCACCAATATTTATCAGTTGACGAGTTTATATAATAATGCTATCTATTATTTCATGAAGAAAATAAAAAGATGATAAATATTTTAAATACAAACTACATCCTGATTTTTTTTCCAATTTATTCATGTACTAACATAACAAAATTGTAACTCAAGAAAAAAAATTAGAATTGGATAGAATATACAGATAAAATAATATCATTTATATGCTGCTTTTCGTTGTTGTTTTCAAGTAATAAAAAATTATATTTAATATATGAATAGTAGAGTAAATAAAAATTCAAACTAAAGTTATGTTTCATTATGTTCTTCCCTTTTAATCGCTAGGGTAGAAACGTTCCCTCCCGATAATGGCAAATTCTACGGTTGATTTGCACGAAAAAGATTTTTTTAATGCCTCTATTTAAGTTTTTTAACCCTGTTTAAAACTCGGCCACAAGACTCCAGGATTATTCACTTACAACCAGCACATATAAGTCTTTCTTTTCTAACCTTTTTTTTCTTCTTTTTTTCTGAATGAAATTGCTTTGTTTTTTTGGCAGAGCGATAAACCATTGAATTATAAACAAAGTATACGAATTAGGAAAGAGGGGGGAAAGGAAAAGCCTAAAATAGGGGCCAAAAGCACCCCGTAAAGTGATGGAGTTAAAATTGAATGATTAGTCCACTTTTTGAATTTATAAGTGATCTAACTATCGTGTTATTATTCAGAATATAATCTTTCCATTAAATCATATTTTTTCGTATAATTATTTGATAATCAGTATTCATCGATATGCCGCATATACTACTGTAATATAATATTATTGTATGCGGTCAGAACGGGTCTGCCTTTCTTATGACTAATCGAGGATTGGATCATGATAGACCACGGTTCGGCCTCGTGTTATATCGAGCCTCAGTACGAAGTTAGATTGTTGAACCCTTAGTTCAGAGACTGACCAAGGACAAGATCAACCAAGATCGAGACCAAGCAGAACAGCAACCAAGCGAGACCGATGGAAGTTTACCTAGTCAAGTAACGGTAAGACGAAATATCCGTAATCGAGCAAGGATCACGACGGAAATCTCACCACGTATCAAGATGAGGCCGATTAATTAGTCAGTCATGGGATTTCTTAATGTATTTAGAGTTATACCATAAGTAGGACTCCCTACTATATAAAGGGGAATAATCATTTGTAAAGATATCAACAATACAAAGCAATATACTACTCTTTTCTTTAAGCTCTCAATACTCTGTTACTTTGTTCATATCTCGTTTTGCTCATTCATTTGGTTCAAGGGTAACTTATCTCGAAGGCCAAAGTTGCACATCTTATTTGGTTTGCTTTTATTTCTCTTTACAGTCGAGTTCTATATCAATTTACATATCTTCTCAGTTTGTGCAAAGTGAAATCGCGTGTCCTTAAAACCACTTATAAATTCAATTGGTATCCGTTTTTAGGGTAAATAGTTTGGCGCCTACTGTGAGGCTAAGGATAATAGTGATTTCCTGGTACTAACTTTCGTAACACACATCATTTTTTACTTGTTCTTGTGAGTATCTTTGATTCCAAGATCAGCATGTCGAACTCTCAAGCAACACCCACACACATAGACAATGGCCTTGGTTTCCACGACGAGATCGACAATATAGCCGCCCAGGGAACGAAGTACTCCAGTTGACCTCGATGGATTCCCGGCCGTAGACCCCATCGATATCAGTTTCCATGTTGTCATTAATGCAAACCTGGCCGTCGACCCCGAAAATAGTGTCCGCAAAGATGTTCGATCAGTCGGTCAAAGCGCACAAGGCGGCGAAGAAGGCGGGATCATCCTTTGAGTGATATTCGAAATGTTGCAGGATCAACAAACTACAATAGCACAACTCTAAAACCAAAACCATGCACCAAGCACGGTCGAGCTCGAGCCATCGCAGGAAGTTGTTCATAGGGCCAAATCGATGTCAGGAAGATCAAACGGAAATGAATCGGGGACCGACCCTGCTATCATGAAGATGCTCGAGGAGCTGACAAAGCGATTTGAATTGGGGAAGAAGGAGATTGAATAAAATGACAAGAAGATAGAAACCTATAACTCCAGGGTTGATCAAATTTCGGGGGCACCTCCGATTTTGAAGGGTTTGGATTCAAAGAAGTTCATGCAACACCCCCCCCCCCCCCCCCCGCCCAGCCACCCCAACCCCTCACAAACACCCCCATGCGTCC
>ML255132.1:40347-94010 GCA_005239495.1 Nicotiana undulata
CCCCCCCCCCCCCCGAGCACGGCTCCTAAACCAATTCCCAAGAAGTTCCACATGCCAGAAATTCCCAAGTACAATGGAACGACCGACCCCAACGAACATGTCACTTCTTACACATGGGCGATTAAGGGGAATGATCCGGAGGACGATGAAATCGAGTCCGTATTGTTGAAGAAATTCGGGGAGACCCTATCAAAGGGAGTGATGATATGGTACCATAATTTGCCACTCAACTTCATTGATTCTTTTTTCATGCTTGTAGATTCCTTCGTTAAAGCACACGCCAGAGCTATAAAGGTCGAGACTAGGAAGTCGGACCTCTTCAAGGTAAAGCAGAAAGATAACAAGATGCTCAGAGAGTTTGTGTTTCGGTTCCTAATTAAACATATGGATCTACCACCAGTTGCCGATGATTGGGCCGTTCAGGTCTTCACTCAAGAATTAAACATATGAAGCTCGGTGGATTCACAGCAATTAAAGCAGAACTTGATCGAATACCCAGATGTGACCTGGGTCGATGTGCATAATCGGTATCAGTCAAAGATTAGGGTCGAAGACGGCCATCTAGGGGCTCCTGCCGGGTCCGTTTATCCTATCAGGCCTGTCGACAGAGTCAAAAGGAACATTGACTGGGAACCACGTCAAACAGGGATCATTATCAGCCATATAATGGATATCAGAGAAACAACAGACTTGGACGCATCCCCATTAAAGGTGAAATGAAAAATGATTGAGGTCAGAGCTCTCGAGGGCTCATGAGCAAGAATGGTTTCGACATAAATGTCGAGCCCAAAGAAGCACCACGTCTATTAGAATACAACTTCAACATTGATGCATCAGCTATAGTATTAGCCATCGGATGCATCAAAGATACTAGATAGCCTCGACCTTTGCAGATTGATCAACCCAGAGAAATCCCAACCAAATGTGCAAGTATCATGACACCCATGGCCATAGAACAGAAGATTGGAGACAACTAAGGGTGGAAGTAGCACGGTTGTTCAATGAGGGGCACCTTCGAGAATTCTTAAGTGATCGGACCAAGAACCACTTCAGAAATAGAGATTCAAACAGACATAAAGAGCAAGAAAATCCACAACATGTGATCCACATGATTGTTGGAAGGGTCGATATTCCTCAAGGACTACTATTTAAACGCACCACGGTGTCGATCACAAGGGAGAAGCGAACTCGGGATTATGTACCAGAAGGAACCTTGTCTTTCAATGACAAGAATACAGAGGGGATCATGCAACCCCAGAACGACGCACTGGTAATATCTGTACTTATGAATACGACTCAAGTTAAACGTGTTTTAATTGATCCGGGTCGCTCGGCCAACATCATTCAATCGAGGGTCGTAGAACAGCTCGGCCTACGGAATCAAGTTGTGCCCACAACCCGAGTACTCAACGGCTTTAATATAGCATGCGAAACCACCAAAGGCGAGATAACTTTGCAGTGAACATGGTCGGGACCATCCAAGAGATGAAGTTCCATGTGATCGAGGGCGATATGAGGTATAACGCTCTGTTCGGGAGGCCATGGATCCATAACATGAGGGCAGTACCCTCGATCCTTCTTCACGTTCTAAAGTTCCCGTCACCAGAGAGAGTTAAAACGGTCTACATGGAGCAACCCTCCGCCAAGGAAATGTTTGCAGTTGACGAAGTGATACCAATATCGACATTGTCATCAACAACAGGATCAAATTCAAAGGGAAAACAGGAGTCCAAATAGCAACCACAGACACCGACCTCGACCCAATAAGTGAAGTAGAGGACTGACAAAAATGATGACTATGGGGTCCCTCGATCCTTCATAGTCACTGATGATTTCGACGCCACCAAATCGACGATCGAAGAGCTGGAACAAATCACACTGACCGAACATCAACCCGAACGAAAGGTATGCCTGGGCATGGGGCTTGCTCCCGAGCTCAGGGGAAAACTTATTCAATTCCTTAAAACTAACATGAATTGCTTTGCTTGGTCCCATCTCGATATGACATGGATCCCACCGGAAATCACCACTCATAAACTAAGCCTGGATCCGAAGTTTCATCCAGTGAAGCAAAAAAGAAGACCCCGATCTGAGGTCAAGCATGCCTTCATCAAATACGAGGTAACAAAACTTCTTAAAATAGGATCAATTCGGGAAGTAAAATATCCTGAATGGTTAGAAAACGTAGTAGTAGTCCCTAAGAAGGGAAACAAACTTTGAATGTGTGTAGATTACAAAGTCCGAAATAAAGGATGTCCCAAGGATTCTTTTACTTTGCCTAATATCGATCGCATGATCGATGCCACGGCTGGCCACGAGATCCCCAGTTTTCTCGATGCCCATTCTGGGTGCAACCAAATATAAATGAACCCAGAAGATCAGAAAAAGAGCTCGTTCATCACTAAGTACGACACCTACTGCTATAATGTAATTCCATTCTGACTAAAAAATGCTGGTGCAACTTATCAACGCTTAGTAAATCGGATGTTCAGAAAAAAAAATAGGAAAATCGATGGAGGTTTATATTGATGACATGCTAGTTAAGTCCTTGCGAACAAAGGACCATTTGAAGCATTTGTAGGAAACTTTCAGTATACTGAAGAAGTATAACATGAAGCTCAACCCAGAAAAATGTGCATTCAGAGTTGGCTCTGGCAAGTTTCTTGGCTTCATGGTATCCAGCCGAGGAATTGAGATCAACCTCGATAAAACCAAATCTATCGAGGACAAATATAAAGGTCGTGCAGAGATTAACGGGGCGTATAACTGCCCTGGGGGTATTCATCTCGAAGTCCTCTGACAAGAGTCATCGATCCTTCTCGTTACTAAAGAAGAAGAATAACTTCACGTGGACTCCAGAGTGCCAACATGCCCTGGAGGAGCTAAAACGATACTTATCGAGCCAGCCACTGCTTCACGTGCCGAGGGCAGATGAATAACTTTACTTGTATTTAGCAGTATCAGAGATAGCGGTAAGTGGAGTCTTGGTCCTAGAAGAACAAGGTACGCAATTCCCTATCTATTATGTTAGTCGAACCTTAGGTGAGGCTGAAACTAGGTATCCCCATCTAGAAAAATTGGCGCTTGCTTTGATAAGCGCATCTAGGAAACTAAAACCATACTTTCAATGTCATGTCATATGTGTTGTAACCACTTATCCCTCGCAAGCAAAGAGGTTTCAAGATACCAGGCGACCAAATGGAAAAAAAGCTTAGAGAAAATCTTCTAGACTTCGAAATATTTTGCACAAGCCCGAACTTTCGGGATGGCTGGACAAATGGGCCGTAGAAATGAGCGGTACAATATTGAATATCGACCCAGAACATCCATCAAGTCTCAAATCTTGGCACACTTCGTGGCTGGCTTCACGCCGGCCCTAGTACCCGAGGTTGAAAGAGAACAGTTAGTAAACTTGGGTACATTCTCGGGAATCTGGGTCCTCTTTACGGGCGGTGCTTCAAACACAAAAGTGTTCGGACTCAGCATCGTGCTGAAAACACCCACGGGTAATGTAGTTAGACAATCTATTAGAACTGTAAAATCGCCTAACAACGAGGCCGAATATGAGTCCGTGATTGCAGGTCTCGAATTAGCCAAATCCTTGGGAGAAGAGGTGATCGAGGCTAAATGTGACTCTCTCTTCGCGGTGAACCAGGTTAACGAAACCTTTGAAGTTCGAGAAGAACGAATGCAAAGGTACCTGGATAAGCTACATGTAACTCTAAAGCAATTAAAGGAATGGACTTTGCAACATGTGCCTCGAGATCAGAATAGTGAGGTTGATGCCTTCGCAAACCTAGGGTCATCGATCGAGGACAACAAACTCAATTCGGGGGCTATCGTACAACTCATGAGATCGGTAGTTGAAGAGGGACATGGCGAGATAAACTCCACAAGCTTGACCTGGGATTGGAGAAACAAATACGTAAAGTATTTAAAGAATGGGAAGCTCTCATCAGATCCAAAAGAATCAAGAGCTCTTCGCACAAAGGCAACACATTTCACCTTGTCCGAAGATGGAACGTTGTTCAGGAGGATGTTCGATGGTCCATTAGAGATATGTTTGGGTCGGGAGATACCAAATACGTTCTAAGGAAAATCCATGAGGGTACTTGCGAAAATCATTCCAATTGTCGAATCATTGGTCCACAAAGTGATCAGAGTCGGATACTACTGGATCGACATGGATAAATATGCAAAAGAGTTTGTTAGAAAATGAGACAAGTGTCAAAGGAATGCATCAACCCGGGGAACTGCTCCACTCGGTCTTGTCCCCATGGCCGTTCATGAAGTGGGGAATGGACATCATTGGCCCTCTTCCATGGCCCCCAGGTAAAGCTAAGTTTATTTTATTTATGACTGATTATTTCTCTAAGTGGGTTGAAGCGCAGGCTTTCGAGAAATTCAGGGAAAAGGAAGTCATAAAGTTTATCTGGGATCACATCATATGTCAATTTGGGATGCCTTCCGAAATTGTTTGCGATAACGGAAAGCAGTTCATCGACGGCAAGGTGACTAAGTTTTTAGAGGATCACGAGATCAAAAGAATCCTATCAAAACCTTGTCATCCAAGCGGGAATGGATAAGCCAAATCGACCAACAAAACCATCATCCAAAATCTTAAGAAGATGATAACCGACGCTAAAGGAAAGTGGAAGGAAATCCTATCTGAGTTCTTTAGACATACCGCACAACATTGAAGACTAGTACCGAAGAACCTAGTATAAAGCTCCGATATGAAACATATGAGTCAAATAACGAGGCCATGAATACCAGCCTAGAATTTTTGGATGAAAGACGCGAAGCTTCCCTCGTCCGATTGGCCGCCCAAAAATATCGGATCGAGAGATACTACAATCGAAGAGCCAATCTTCAATATTTCGGCGTCGAGGACTTGGTGCTAAGGAAAGTCACCCTCAACACCCGAAATCCGAACGAAGGAAAATTGGGTCCAAACTAGGAAGGACCGTACCAGATTCTAAGGTCGTCGGAAAAGGGTCCTACAATCTCGGAACGATGAATGAGGAACATTTGCCGAGAAATTGGAACATATCACACCTAAAATGATACTACTGATAAGGTACGACCCCTTTCTATTTTCATTTTTATTTTAGGCTAACACTTGCATGTGGTCAACAAGAATTGACGGTGGATTTTTTAGCGAATGGAATGAAGTCTTTAGGTCTGAAAGCACGTATTTCACTCTTTTCCCTTGGACCGGTTTAGTCCCAAATTGTTTTTTCAGCGAGGTTTTTAACACGGCAACCATGTATCGTGCTAACTTAGAATCAAGCCCGATTACGAATCGACATCGTATATCAATTCAACAATATCCGAGGTTCTTCTGCAATCAACCTCGAATACTGGGGCGGGGGGGGGGGGGGGGGGGGGGGGGGGGCTACCCTCGGATATACATTATCTTCATATATCAACTCAAGCGAGGAAACTACTTCATAAAAGGAGGGTCTCGACAGATAGGATTTATTGTAAGGGCCAAAGAGTCAGAACGAACAGTGACCACATAGATTGTTCGAGCCCTGACTTAAACATGTACACATGTATGACTATTTTGATCAAGAATAAAAATAAGCACTTTCCTTGCAAACATCTCATGTTTAAAATTTTTTCCTCTTTACATCTCGTAAAGAGCTTCATACTATAACGAGACTAAAGGAAATACTAAACCAAAACACGAACGATCGCTCCCTTACTCGGGGAGTGTCGTTCAACTCAAACAACCCAAATTATCGGGCCTCGGGGACAAAATACCTAATAGGAAATTCCCTGATCTCTACAGGCCACGGTGACCCCACTCAGAGACTATTATATCGGGCAAGCCCGAACAAAACGGGAAAACAAGCCCAATGGGCAGATCCCGAACTAAAAAGCTACGACCAATTTAACACAGTTCGGAGGCGTCCGAAATCCGTAACATAACAAGCCTTCAAAACTTTCATAACCGGTTATAAAAGGCTACCCCTAGAAAAGTCACATATTTAAGACACCTTCGAGAAAAACTTCGATAATATCGAGCCCCAAAAACTATAATAAATGCAAGGGTTGTTCGAACCCTCGAACACAACCTTATCGTATCATGCTAAGGCATTTTTACCTTTTGTGATTACAAGTAACAAAACCAAGGAATAAATTAAGAGCCGAAAGGGAAAACAAAGCCTTATATTTATATAAAATAATTTTCTTTATAAAGGCCAAATCGGCCTAGTCCGAAAAACTTACAATGGCCCGAAACGGCCTAAAAAAGGTGCAAAAGAAAAAAAAATACTAAGTCCTATGAGGCTGGGTCTCCATCGGAGGCGACATATCCATCCTCGGGGTCTTCCCCATCTTCAAATTCACTTAGGCAATCAGAGTCATCCTCGGGGAAGGCCAACTTTCGATCCCCGATTTCTTCTTCTTGGGCATTCTCGACGTCGACCACGATATCGAAATTCTAGGCTTGAGCTTCCACGAGGGCTTCCCTATGAGCTTGCAATATTGCATGATCTATCATGCTCCTAGCCTTGGTACGAATGGCCTCAACGTCAACTTTGAATTGGGTCGCCTTTTTGTCAGCTTTAATACCGGCCGCGGCCACCTCAGATTTAGCCGCCTCGAGCGTGTTGGCGGCCGAATCCAGCTGAGAACGAAGCTCCTTGATCTTATCGGCCAACATTGAGTTTTTCTCTTTTGCGACTTGAAGGTGAGTCTCAGCCGAATCTAATTTTGCTTGGACGGTTTCCTTCTTCGTGGCCTGAATATCCATGTTTTTCTTGAATGCTTCAGCCTCGGATCGTATCTCGTCCACCTGCTTGTCTAGCCGTTCGATCTGCTCAAGCCTCCACCGGATCTGCAAAATTGGATCATTAGTTGTTATCTCTAACTCATCTTCACTATCATGAAGTATTCAGAATACCTGCTTGGCTATATCGGTATGCTCATCCCGAGCCTCAACCAAATCGACCTGAAGCCTTTCACTGAGGAACCTGTAGGTGTCGCTTTTCTCGGTAAGGTCCCGAACCTCATCCTTGTGCTCCTCTTAAATTCTGTGGAAGGCTTCGTGGTGCAAAACCAAAGCCTGCAAGTATGGAAGGAGATGTTAGAATAATCTACAATTGTAAGTATAAAAGAAATAAGGAAGAGACTCTCAAAGATTACCCGATTCAAAGTGTGTTGAGCCTCATTGAACATGTAAGCAACCCCTAAGCGTCCATCCCAGCTTGATCCTCCTCGGTCACCAAGCCTCTCAGATAGCTGGAAATCCCAATAGAGGGATAAAAGACTCGAGCATCCTCTGGGACAGTTAGCACTAGGTGTTGTCTCCGACTTGGGTTAACACTCGGAGCCGGAATTGGTCCACCAGTCTCGAGCTCGATGAAGATCTAGTAGCGCCCGACGACGGTATTTTCTTCGGCACCGGTAAATCACCGAATCCGGTGACATCCTCGAAAGCAGCAACTTCTATCCCGTTAAAGAAACCATGGATATCAATCTGGTGGCTATCTAGCATGTTGGCCTCTTGGGTCACGGTATACGAAGTCTGGTGGGATTTTTAAATATCAACCACCTCGAGCTCGTCCCTAGGAAACTCTTCGGGAAGCCTCGCCTCCAGTCTCTCTCTCCACCGTCTTAACTAAGGACGGGGTTGCCTCTTCTCTTTCTGATTCAGGGACCTTGGCGGAAGCTCCTCATCAACTGCCTCCGGTTCGTAGGGCTTTCGTACCGAAGCAGTAGCCCGCACACGAGCCACCCGCTTGGAGTTATCTTCTTCGTCTTCTTCCTCTTCGTACTCATCCCTTAATCGCCGGATTGAATCTGAGGACATAACACCAACATCCACATTGGGCTTACGAGGTTTCCTCACCGGTCTTTTATTTTCCGAGCCCAGGGGACTTGGAGCCCTTTTTCTCTTTTTCTCCTTGGTCGGCTTTGGAGCTGATGGCTGGAGAAGGACTTCTTCGTCACCAGAAGGGAGTTTCATTACAACATCCTTCCCGAGACCTGCAAAAGAAAAGGAGATAATTTAGTTCGAGAAAAGGCCAAAACAATAAACAATCAGAGACAAAAATTTACCATGGTTGTGGGCCTCCCATCGGCCCTTTGATAACTCCATTCAGGCACGTTCAGAGTAGGACCTCTAAGACACTAGTCCTTTGACCCATTGCTCCAATTCCGGAACCGGGTCCGACATCTGGGCCACAACTGCAACACCAAAATAGAGATAAGGAAAGAGGGAAGGAAATGAAACTACAAAGCAAGCGCTCAAGGTAAAATTACTTATGACTCATGTTCCACTTCTCTGGGAATGACATGTCTTGAGCAAGGATCAAATCTGATGTCCTTACTCGAACGAATATGCCCATCCAACCTCGATCCCGAGACACGTCGATGCTGGAGACCAAGGCTTTGCTGGCCCGGGGGCAAGATCAATTCCCCCTCGATATAGTCGGGGACTGTAAAGGCGCATGAGGTGATCGAGGGTGAAAGGACATCCATCAATTTTGCTCGTGAAGAAACGGAGGTGAATGACTATTCTCCAGAATGAAGGGTGGATTTGGCCTAGGGTGACATTGTATCTTTTGCAGAAGGCGACTTTGATGGGGTCTAAGAAACTAAATGTAAACACTTAGATACCCCTACACGTAAGTGGTGATCGATGCATCAAGAGAAGGAACGACCACATCTTTGTTCACCTAGTTGCACTCCTCCTTTACCTTTTTGAGGATGTCCTTGGTGATGGTTCATATATACCTCGACAACGGCTCGCATCGGCCCTGAATCGAGGAGGTCTTCTCTATTTTAAAGTCAGTGATGGTGGGGCACCCCGTCGGAACAAATTCCTCTGGGTGGGGCTCCATCGTCGCCTCGTCACTGGCGGGATGCGATGAAGAAGAATGCTCTTTTTGCGGCACGGTTTTAGATTTTTTAGCCATTTATGAGCAGCAAGTAAAAGAACAAGAATGATATGTTGTCGATCAGAGTTCAAGAAATTTGGATATAAAAATTATGAAGTAAGGGGATTATTTGAAAGCAAGAGAAGAAAAGGCGTTGATTGTAAAAGTTAGAAAGGTTTGAGGTTTTTATGGGTTGAAGGCAACGTTCAGAGCCGGTAGTGGCCGACCAGCACCTGACAAGCATTTAATTCCTTGGTAGCTGGATGGACAGGACATTTTGTCGCTTGCATCATAGTCGAACTCGTCATAAACGACATCACTCATAGAGATAGAGTTCGGGAATTCATATCGTTTTTCATCACCTTATTTCTGAGAAATGAGGGGACTATCTGAAGATGTGCCTGTCCTTTTATGAATAATCGAGAATTAGATCATGATAGGCCACGGTTCAGCCTCGTGTTACATCGAGCCTCAATACGAAGTTAGATTGTTGAACCCTTAATTCAGAGATCGACCAAGAACGAGATCAGCCAAGATCGAGACCAAGCAGAACGGGGATCGAGAGAGACCGATGGAAGTTTACCTAGTCAAGTAATGGTAAGACGAAATATCCGTAATCGAGCAAGGATCACCGCAGAAATCTCGGCACGTATCAAGATGAAGCCGATTAATTAGCCAGTCATGGGATATCTTACTATATTTAGAGTTGTACAATAAGTAGGACTCCCCTACTATATGAAGGGGAGTAATCATTCGTAAAAATACTAGATTCACGCAATACTAAATAATATACTACTCTTTTCTTTAAGCTCTCAGTACTTTGTTACTTTATTCATATCTCGTTTTGCTCATTCATTTGGTTCGAGGGTAACTTATCTCGAAGACCAAAGTTGCACGTCTTATTTGGTTTGCTTTTATTTTTCTTTACATTCAATTTCAATATCAATTTACATATCTACTCAATTTGTGTCAAATGAAATCACGTGTCCTTAAAACCACTTATAAATTTAATTGTTATCCGTTTTTAGGGTAACCAATTATGTTTTGTGAGTCTATATATAAAACGTACACTGCCCGGCTGCTACAGTAGTAACTTAAGACATGAACCATGATAAGCAGAGATTATGATTCTTACAATATCATAATCCTCTTATTACTATGAATTTAATATGCAGTTCCGTTTTACAGAAAAGGAGATACAATACATAATCTAGCCCCAGGTTTAGTTCATAATTGACATTGTACAAGGCTAAAAGCTATGGAATATTACTTACACTTCTATGGAAATTTAACTATAAGTCCACTATATGTTTACAAATATCTATAACAATAAACAAATAATTCGCAGAAGAGTGATTAAGGAAAAATAAAAGAATATCATTATTGTTTACCCACAAAATCGGATAACAATTAAATTTGTAAGTGGTTTTAAGGATGCGCTGGTTTATTTGACACAAAGCAGTAAATAAAGACAAATTAAAAACATAAGTATGAAGTAAGCTCAAACCACACGAGGAAGACGATTTAAGCCTTAGTGAAATATTTGCCCTCGATCCGGGCTCGCAACAACAAACAATGATGAACGAAAGCAAAAGAATTAATAACCGGAAAAAATAATGGTATATTGCCTTAGGATGCGTGTTACAAGTGTCTCAAATGAATTATCAAACCCCCTTTATATAGTAAGGGAGTCTTACTTTAGGTACAACTCTACAAAAGGTAAAAAAATCTTCTGATTTACGGATCTCTAATCCATCATCAATACGAGCCGAGATTTCCGCTGTAATATCCGGCCAGTCACGGATATTATGGTCTTCTGTTGGCTATGCTGACAATGTTTGTTCGAAGTCCTTCAAGGGTAGGACCGACTCCGGGACCATGGCTCCAATATTCTTTGAAGGCAGACGTCCTGCCCCCCCTCCCCCTCCCCCCTCTTCCGTTCTAGCCCGGTGGTACGTAAGGTCAACCTTTACTCATTTATTGCCAAGTTTCGAGCTTGTCTTACCATGTCGGAGGCTAGGATACACCTCGAGCTCGATATCACCCATATACAGATAGTCCCCTCGTTTTTCGGAGAGTAGACGACGAGAAACGATATGAGCTTCCGATTCTTACTTCGATACACCGTGACATCAACGACAAAACAGCCGAAACGTCTCGTCAGTTAATTTTTAATGGAATTAAATAAGTGTCAGCCGCCGGTCGACCATTCCTGGATGCAAATCGTCGCTGGAATACTATAAATACCCTTTCCTTTGTTCATTTTAACTTTACATCCAAATTCGTTGTTTTAAGATTTCAATACTTTCTAACACTTTTACTCTAGCTATTTGAGGCCCTTTGCAAGAACTCTTGTCCATCTTCGTCTCGAGCCAACAAGTACATTCCTTCAACTTCTTTACGTTCTCCTTTTTTCCTCCATTTTATAAAGAAATGGAAAAGACTTCTAAAATCGTTCCCCAGAAAGAAACCCCTCCTACTTCGCGACCGGCTACTGAGGCCGAAGGGTCTGTTTCGTGTACTGTCGTCGATTAACCTGCACCTGAACCCCCTTTGAAAATGTTCATCCCTAGAGGGTGCTCGTCCAATACCGGTTTCAAGGTTGAAAAACCTTCCTCCGTACAAGGTCGATGTGGGGAGGTCTCGAGATACATCTGCTCGATCAATGAAGAAGTCCTCACTACGGTCCGAAAAGACTGCAATTGGAGTGATAAGGGCATAGTGATCCCCGACCCCGATGAACTCATCACCACCCATGTCGAGGGATACCAAAGTATTTACATTTATCCCTTTACATTGGGCCCTATGTACCCGGTCATCATAGGTTTCTGTAGGAGGTACGAGGTATGTCTCAGTCAGATTCATCCTTCGCTCTGGGGGATCGTGATCCTTCTCTGGTTCTTCGCGAGAAGAATTGATGGGTGCTCGTTCACCATAAACCATATTCTACGCTTGTACAGTCCTCGCATCTTCCGGGGGGAGGTGGGGAAGACTGATAAAGATCGTGCGTCGGACCAACAAAGCCTCGTTTTCAAGTATTGATGAAGATCGGGGTCGAGGCTGGAAAGGCCATTTTTTCCGAATGAGGACTTCGGACATGATCCCATTTAAGCGCATGCCATTTCCCGAGAAGTGGAATACATCACATACGTACTATTTTACTTACAATAGAAGATTTCATACTTATTTCTTTCTTTCGTGTCGGTGTTTTGTGGTGGTGCAGCCGTCGCTTGGGTCCCGAATGATGTCCCTCGACTCAAGGAGTGCGTTGAGGGTATCATATCACAGATGACCTACTCCGAGCTCTCATGGCGTAAGCTCTCTAAGGGTCATTAGGAGGACCGTTCCCATGGCGAGACTCTTTTTCTGAGTAGGAAATATTTGGATTCCACTTTTATCATTATGTCCTCATTCCCTTTACTTATTTTTGTAGGCTTATCCAAGGATGCCGAACTGAGGCCTCCATCCGGTGGCGAGAACTTACCTGTTGAGTCCCCTGTTCCGAATCTGGCCAAAGAGAAGAAAAGAATAAGGGCTCTGTTCCCCAAGCTCAGAGAAAAAGAAAACAAGAAGAAGGCTAGTGCGCAGCCAAAAGAAAGCACCAATGCCCGAGCACCACCTCCAGATTTGTTATATCGGTTGAGAGATGAATCTGAATAAGAATAATAAGAATAAGCCTTTGTCCTGATGGCCCGTGTGTCTTGCAACTCGAAGGGCTAGGGGCCTCCGAACTAGAGAACCTCGAGGCCGACCTACTTCATGCTAAGGAGGTCGATGAGGAGGATGGAGCTGAGGCTTCCCAAGATGCGGGAAGTGCCCCAAAGGAAGCACTCTGTGTGATAGAAATCACTGAATCGCCCTCGTTTACTAAATCCATGTATAACGAGGCCCAAATGGTGAAACAACGTCCTAACGAGGGGGGCAATAGAGCGGACGACCCCTTCCACGACTTTTTTGATGGCGTGGATTCCACCGCCACGGAGGACGTCACCGGATTGGGTGACTTAGAGGTACCAATAAGAGTCCATCTTCGGGAGAAAACGGGTCTTCCTCAAGCCCAAAACTGATCAACCGGTTCCCAGCATCGAGTGTGGATCTTGATCGAAATCGATCCATTATCATCTCTGTTGCGGAGGATGCCCGGGTCCTCTCCGCCCCCGTAGGGGTGGCCAGCTACCTTCAGTGCATGGTGACCGAGGAAGACCAAGACAAGATGAACGAGGAAGACGCGACCCACCTGTTCAATGAAGCACAACAAGCGTTGAACCGGGTAACTGTAGATATCTCTTGATGTCTTCAATTTCTCCTTTTGCACTCAGACTAACTCGTGGATAATCCTAACATTTCTCTTTTTATTTGTAGGCCTCAGTGCTTCACCATTAAACTTTCCTTAGGTATCGGGATGGGTTGAACCAACTTGAAGACGAAGTCCGAGGGCTTACTAAGAAGAGAGACACTTACAAACTCCTCAACGAGCAACGTGACGGAGAGTCTAAGAGCCTTAGAAAGAACATGCCCCACCTGGTTGAACATGTAAAAATATTTGAAGTTAGTGACGATGAGCTAGACACGATGACTAATGGTCGAAACCCGCAGTTCCAACAAAAGATTGATCAGATCGACCAACTCCGAGCCAAGATGGATGAAGTTAAGGTCGAGGCCGAAGGCCTAGCGTCATAAAAGGAAACTACGCAGGCGCAGTTCTCCTCGGCAGAGGTCCAGCTTCGGGCGACAAAAGAAAAGGCCGAGTTGCGGGCCCGAAAAATAGAGGAGCTCCATTCTCAGTTAAGCTCGGCCGTCTCTGATCGAAAAACTCTTGCCAAGGAGCTCAAAGCGGCCGAGTCGGTGGTTGAAGTGACCAAAGCAGATGCCGACGAGACGGCGACCCAGTATAAGGCCGATGTCGAGGCAACCCACGACCACATGAAAAATATGGTTGAATACACGAAGTGGGTGTCTCGAAGGGAGGCCCTCGAGGAGGTTCAAGCTTGAGATTTTAATTTGTCGACCGAGATTGCAACCGCTAAGGGATTCAAAGCCGAGGCCAAGAAGCTGGCGTATCCCAAGGATGAAGAAGATTTCGAGGGATCGGGCGGATCTAAGGACGGAGGAGACTCCGATGGTTCTGATGACGAGGCGGGCTCCGGTGGAGACCAATCCATTTAAGTACTTTGTATATTTTTCTTTGTTTTTGTATTTTGCATTTTTTGTACCTTTTTTTGTCAAGGACGTTTGGCCTTTGTAAGGATCTTCTTATATGTATATATACAAGGCTCTCTTTTCCTTTCGACAACTTTTAGGCCCGTTTCTTTTTTTCTTTGTTCTTTATGACTACAAAGATATCGAAATGCCTTATCATGTAATAATTAGGTCTTGTTCGGAGGTCCGAACATACCATTCTTTCAATATTATTTTGTTTACGATTCGTGGGGGCTCAGTATGACCGGAAGCTTTCCCCAAAATACTTAGAACTTTTTAGATGATAATTTTGTCGAGGCCAACCTTTTGAACCTGTTTAGAAAATTTGAAGACCTTGTTTTTTTGTTACGGGTCTCGGACGTCTTCGAGCCGTTTTAGTATGGTCGTAGCTCTTTTCATTCGGATATTGCCCAATGGGATCATTACCCCGAGTTATCCTGGCTTGCCCAAGATAACAGTCTCCGATGGTCGTAGCCTTTAAGGCTAGGGCACTACCTAACATGTCTTGTGCGCTCGGGCTCTGATATCCCGGGCCCTTCGAGCTTGTCTTTGGACACCAGTCCCTAAGTAAGAGTGATCTTTTGAACTCGGATAAAGGCAGCCCTTGGGCTCGATATCTTTAGGGGATCGAATGTAGGAAATTCCATAAGAGTAATTTTTTTTTAAGTGACAAGGTATTTCTCCGCAAGGTAGAAACTTCTTTTTATTTTTGTGCGTAATATATACGAACACATATATGTCAAAGCGTTAAATTAGGGCTCGATCAGTCTATGTGGGCACGACTCATTTGACCGTTTGGCCTTTATAGTAAATCTTTTCGATGGAGCTGAGACTATTCGATCACAAAGTTTTTTTCTTTGCTAAAGTCATTAACCGAGGGTGATGCCCCCAGTGTTCGAGGACAATCATAGAGAAGCCTCGAATACTGTTGCCTCGTTAAAAACCTTGCCGTAAAACCATTTGGGCCAAAACCAGTTCAAGGTAAAAAGAGTGCAACGCGTGCTTTCAGGCCTAGAAAATTATATCATTCTTCGACAGTTACCTGAAAGTGTTAGTCAAAATTGTAAATAAAAAGAAGTAAATGAGGTTGTACCTTAGCAGTAGTATCTCTTCCAGTGAGTTCTTTTCGGTAGTCGCTCACCGTTCATTGTTCCGAGTTTGTACGCTCCCTTCCCGATGATCTTAATAATTTGATACGGACCTTCCCAGTTCGGCCCCAGCTTCCCTTCGTTTGGGTTACGGTGTGACCTTCCATAATACTAAATCCCTGACACAAAAGTATCGAAGGTTGGCCCTTCGGTTGTAATACCTATCGATCCTCTATTTTTGGGCGGCCAATCGTACAAGGGCGGCTTCGCGCCTTTCATATTATAACTCTAGACTCGTAGTCATGGCTTCATCATTTGATTCTTTGGTTGCCTATCTGAACCTAAGACTTGGTTCTCTAACTTCGGTTGTTATTAGAGCTTCAATGTCGTAAACCAGTGAGAATGGGGTGGCCCCGGTACTGGACTTAAAGGTCATCCGGTATGCCACAGGACTTCGAGCAAGATTTCTTTCCATTTTCTTGGCGTCGGTCAACCTCTTTTTGAGGTTCTGAAGTATGGTTTTGTTGGTAGACTCTTCTTCTCCTTTCCCACTAGGGTGGTAGAATGTTGATTGGATCTTTTTGATCTTGTAGTCATCAAGAAACTTGCTTACTTTGCTACTGATGAACTGTTTCCCATTATCGCACACGATCTTGGCCGGCATTCAGAACCTACATATGAGGTGGTCCCAAATGAAATCGATGAATTCCTTCTCCTTGACCTTCTCATATGCATGGGCTTCCACCCACTTAAATAATAATCAGTCATAAATAATATAAATTTAACCTTATCGGGTGCCCATGGAAGGGGGAAACGATATCCATCCCCCGTTTCATGAACGGCCAGGGTGACAAGATCGAATGCAACAACTCTCTGGATCAGTAAATCACCGGAGCATGACTTTACGAACTCCTTTGTGTCCTTTTCCATGTCGATCCAGTAGTAGCCGACTCTAGTTATTTTTCCAACTAATGATTCGGCACCTAAATTATTTCCACACATACCTTCGTGAATTTCTCTCAGAACGTACTCGGTATCTCCCAGTCCTAGACATATCGCGAGTGGGCCATCGAATTTTCTTCTGAATAGGGTTCCGTTTTCGGACAAGCTAAACCGGGCTGCCTTCGTACGCAAGGTCCTCGATTCTTTTGGATATGGGGGCAATTTTTTGGTCTTCAGATATTCTATATATTTGTTTCTCCAGTCCCAAGTTAGGCTTGTTGAGTTTATCTCAGCGTGGCCTTCTTCCATTACCGATTTCATGTGTTGTACGACTGCTCCCAAGTTGAACTCATCGTCCTTGACTGGCGATCCCAAGTTAGTAAGGGCATCAACCTCACTATTTTTTATCCTGGGGTACGTATTGTAGAGTCCACTCCTTGAACCGATGTAATGTTACATGCAACTTATCCAGGTGCCTTTGCATTCGTTCTTCTCTGACCTCGAACATGCCATTAACTTGATTCACCACAAGGAGGGAGTCACACTTAGCTTCGATCACCTCTACCCTTAGGCTTTTGGCTAGTTTGATACCTGCAATCATGCCCTCATATTCTGCCTCGTTGTTAGTCAATTTTACAGTCCTAATAGATTGTCTAACTACATTTCCTGTCGGTGGCTTCAATATGATGCCAAGTCCGGACCCTTTTGCGTTCGATGCGCCGTCTTCAAAGAGGGTCCAGATCCCCGAAGAAGTCACTGAGTTCAACAATAACTCTCTTTTGACCTCAGGTATTAGATCTGGCGTAAAGTCGGCCACAAAGTCTACCAAAATTTGAGATTTAATGGCGGTCCGGGGCTGATATTCAATATTGTACCCACTGATCTCCACGACCCATTTGGTCAACCATCCTGAGATCTCGGGTTTCTACATTACATTCCTCAATGGGTAAGTAGTCACAACACATATGGGGTGACATTGAAAATATGGTTTCAGCTTCCTAGAGGCGCTTAGCAAAGCGAGCTACAATTTCTCTCGGTAAGGGTATCTAGTTTCGGCCCTGCCTAAAGTCCTGCTAACATAGTAAATTGGAAATTTTGTACCTTTCTCTTCACGAATTAGGACTCCACTTACCGTTATCTATGATACTGCCAGGTACAAGTATAGTTGTTCATCTATCTTCGGCGTGTGAAGCAGCGTTGGGCTTGATAGATATCGCTTGAGCTCCTCCAAGGCCCGTTGGAACTGCGGGGTCCATGAGAAATTATTCTTCTTTTTCAACAGTGAGAAGAATCGGTGGCTCTTATCGGAAGACCTCGAGATGAATCGCCTCAGGGTGTCTATGCGTCCGATTAATCTTTGTACGACCTTCACGTTGTCCACAACAGTGACATCTTCAATGACTTTGATTTTATCAGGGTTGATCTCGATTCCTCGATTGGATACCATGAATCTGAGCAATTTACCAGATCCGACTCCAAATGCACACTTCTCCAAATTCAGCTTCATATTGTATTTCTTCAATATGCTGAAGGTTTCCTGTAAATGTTTCAAATGGTCCTCTACTCACAGGGACTTAACCAACATATCGTCAATGTAAACCTCCATTGATTTTCCTATTTGCTCCCCGAACATCCGATTTACTAGGCATTGTAAGTGGCATTGACATTTTTTAGTCCGAACTGCATCACGTTATAGCAGTAGGTTCCGTACTTAGTGATGAAATAGGATTTTTCCTGATCGTCCGAGTTCATCGGTATTTGGTTGTACTCGGAATAGGTGTCGAGAAAACTAAGGATCTCGTGGTCGGCTGTTTCATCGATCATGCGATATATGATGGGCAGAGGGATGGAGTCCATGGGACATGCATTATTCAAATCTTTATAGTCTACACACATTCATAATTTATTCCCTTTCTTAGGGACTACCGCTACGTTTTGCTAACTAATCCGGGTATTTAACCTCTCGAATGGACCCTATTTTGTGGAGTTTAGATACCTCGTCCTTGATGAAAGCATGTTTGACCTCGGACTTGGTCACCTCTTCTGCTTGAATAGGTGGAACTTCGGATCCAAGCTTAGCTTGTGAGTGATTATTTCTGGCGGGATCCCTGTCATATCAAGGTGGGGCCAAGCGAAACAATCTTCGTTAGCTATAAGAAATCGAATGAGTTTTTTCCTGAGCTCGGGGATTAACCTTGTGTAGAAGTATACCTTTTGATCGGAAAAGTGTTCGGTTAGTATGACTTGCTCCAGTTCCTCGATTGTTGATTTGGTAGCGTCGGAATCGTTGGGGGCTATGAAAGATCTGGGAACTCCATAGTCGTCGTCCTTGTCTACCCCTTGTTTCTCCGATTCTGTCGAGGCTGGTATCTGTAATTGCTATTTGACCTCATCTTTGGTCATCAGATTTGAACCCTTCAATGTCAAGAGTGTGGATACCGGGATAACCTCATTGATATTTCCTTGGCGGCCGGTTGTTCCCCATAAACTGTTTTGATACCTCTAGGTGTTGGGAATTCCGCACCTGGTGCAACGTTGAGGGTATTGCCCTCATGTTGTGAATCCATGGCCTTCCGAACAAAGCGTTGTGTCTCATATCTCCTTCGATTACATAGAACTTGGCTTCCTGAATGGTTCCGGCGATGTTCACTGGTAATGTTATATCCTCTTTAGTGGTCTCACATGCCATGTTGAACCCATTCAAGACTCGGACCGTAGGTACGATATGCTCTTGTAGGCCGAGTTTTTCCACAACTCTCGATATGATGATGTTGGATGAGCTACCTTGATCAGTTAACACACACTTAACTCGAGATTTATTTATAAGTACCGATATTACCAGTGCATTGTTTTAGGGATGCACGACCCCCTCAGTGTCTTCGTCGTTGAAAGACAAGGCTCCTTCCGATACATAATCCCGATTCTGTTTTCCCTCGTGATAGATTTTTGGTGCGCTTCAGCATCGGTCCCTAGGAATGTCGACTCCACCGATGATCATGTTGATGACGTGATGAGGTTCTTCCTGCTTGGTCTGTTTATTAGAATCCCTATTCCTGAAGTGGTTCTTGGACCGATCACTCAGGAACTCTCGGAGATGTCCGTTGTTGAATAACCGAGCCACCTTCTCTCTCAATTGTCGGCAATCTTTTGTTCAGTGGCCATGGGTGCCATGATATTTGCACATTAGGTTAGGATCCCTTTGGTTTGGATTAGACTGTAGGGGTCGAGTCCATTTGGTATCTCCGATGCGCGCGATGGCAGATACGATAGCGGCGGCATCGATGTTGAAGTTGTACTATGATAATCTTGGTGCCTCTTTAGGCCCGATGGTCCTGTCGAAGTTGTTTTTGCTCATGAGTCCCTGGTTGTTTTGGCCTCAGTCATTTCTCCTTTCATTTCTCATAGGGTTCCGACCAGACCCACTGCTTCTTCGGTCTCCATTGTACGGTTGATATCGATCCCTGTTAGATCTCGGTTCATGATCGATGTCTCTCTTGACTCTGTCGATGGTTCTTATGGGGTACACGAACCCGGAAGGGGCCCCAAGTTGATCATCTTCGACCCTGGTTTTCGATGGAAACCGGTTATGGACATCAGCCCAGCTGACAGCCGAATATTCTATCAAGTTTTGTTTCAACTGTTGTGAAGCTAGCGAGCTTCGAACATTGAGTCCTTGGGTGAAAGCCTGAAATGCCCAATCATCAGCGACCAACGGCAGGTCCATCCGTTCCATTTGAAACCGGGACACAAACTCTTTGAGTATCTCATTATCCTTCTGTTTTACTTTGAAAATGTCTGACTTCCTGGTCTCGACCTTGATATCCTCGGCATGTGCTTTTACGGAGGAATCTGCAAGCATAGCAAACGAGTCAATAAAATTAGGGGGTAAATTGTGATATCATATCATAGCTCCTTTTGACAGGGTTTCCCTGAAATTTTTCAACAAAACATACTCTATCTCAGCATCCTCCAAGTTGTTCCTTTTAATGGCACATTTATAGGAGGTCACATGCTCATTTGGGTCGGTCATTCCGTTGTACTTAGGAATTTTGGGCATGTAGAATTTCTTAAAAATCAGCTTCGGAGCCGCGCTCGGAGGAAAAGGTTTTTGAACGAACTTCTTAGAATCCAAGCCTTTAATATTGGCGGTGATCCTGGGATATGTTCGACCCTGGAATTGTAGGTTTCCACCTTTTTGTCATTAGCTTCGATTGTATTCTCTACAGATTCTACCCTTTTTGTTAGCTCCTCGAGCATCTTTATAATCTTGGGATTGGTCCCTGATTTATTTTCATTTGGTATTTCTACGACCGGTTCGTTTATGCTAGTGACTTCCCGAGATGGATCAAGCTTAATTCTGCTCGGCATGTTGTTTTGGTTCTGTAGCTGGGATATCGCCGCCTATTGAGCCGGCAACATTTCGAGGATCACCCGTAAATTGATCCCGTCCCCTCTAATGTCTTGTTTATTTTGGAGTGTCGATCGGACTCCTCCATGGACACTATTCTCGGGGTCGGTAGGCAGATTTGCATTGATGGCCACATGCGAGTTAGCGTTAATCGGGTCTGCGACCGGAATTTCAAGGGATTAACAGGTGGTACCTCGTTACTGGGTACTATGTTGTTATTTTCGTCGTGATGGCCGGGCTCAGTGCCATCATGTGGGGGTGCTGACTGAGAGTTTGATATTTTGAGCTTTGAGATTTAACCTAAAATTAGAGACACTTCGAAGAACAAGTGTAAAGTAGTGTGTGTTATGGAAATTTGTATGAAATTACCACTATTATCCTTAGTCCCACTGTGGGCACCAAACTGTTTTCCTCAAAATCGGATAACAATTAAATTTATAAGTGATTTTGAGGATACACAAATTTATTTGACATAAAGCAGTAAATAAAGACAAATTAAAAAAATAAAGATGAAGTAAGCTCAAACCACACGAGGAAGACGATTTAAGCCTTAGTGAAATATTTGCCCTCGATCCGGGTTCGTAACAACAAGCACTGATGAACGAAAACAAAAGAACTAATGACAGGAAAAAAAGTATATTGTCTTGGGATGCGTGTTACAATATTTCAAATGAATTATCAGACTCCCTTTATATAGTAGAAGAGTCCTACTTTAGGTACAACTCTATAAAAGGTTAAAAAATCTTCTGAATTACTGATCTCTGATCCATCATCGATACGAGCCGCGATTTTTGCCGTAATATCCGGCTGGTCACGGATATTTCAATCTTCTGTTGGCTATGTTGACAATTTTTCTTCGAAGTTGTTCGAGGCTAGGACCGATTCCTGGATCATGGCTCTAATATTCTTCGAATGCAGGCATCCTTACCCCCCGGGTTCTAGCTCGGTGGGACTTAAGAGTCAGCTTTAAGTCATTTATTGTCATGTCTCGAGCTTGTCTTACCATGTCGGAGGCTAGGATGCACCTCGAGCTTGATTTCACCCGTAAACAATTATATTGATGAAAAGAAATTAATGTTTAAAAGATTATGATAATTGTTTTTTGTTTTAGCTAAAACATGGGTTGTTAATAATGTGCCGATGTACCGGTCAATAAAATTATAGCTTATGGCATTTCCATCCATTTACCTATTAGACACAAATTCGTGTTCTTTCAATATATCATATACGTGGCTCGGACTAATATTAATGTGCGTTCACCCCTGCTAAAATACTATTATTATTTTATTATTAAATTTTTTGGCGATAATTTTTGCCAAAAAAGGTAAACAAATATAAACAAATGAATCCAAAACTATCTTGTGTGGCGACTAAGCGGGTCGCCACAGAAGATCGTTACATAAAACTTCTTTCTTGCGGCGAATGTAGGTCACCACCCGATATAACGAAGAAATACTACCTTTTGTGGTGACCAATTTAGTCTTCATAAAAACATATATTTCTTGTAGTGAATGTAGGTCGCTAAACATAGTAATACTTTTATTCGCGACAGAAGAAGTCTGTCGCAAAATTTGTCCTTGAAACTTTGCTAGCGTTTGGTAGTAGATTCTCAAATTTATTTTGGGTGAAGCTTGGCTTGAAGATGAAAATGTGTTTGGACATACGTTTTCAAAATATATTTTCCAAATTTATTTTGGAAAAACATGTGTATTATGAGGGATTTGGCCCAAAAGTAGCTATTGAGCTGGTTTTGGGATTTGGGATTTAGGATTTTGCCAAAATATAGGCAAAATTTATGGCCAAACATGTGTTTGCCAAATAAAATCCAAGTTTATTTTGACAAAATCTATGGCCAAACGGGTCCAAAACTTTAATGGTCTAACATTAACAAACATAAAAGAGAGCTCTAGAAGCCAAGTAACTATTCTTTAAACAGAAAAGGACCTAAACTACCCCTATAATTTACTAAATAGTTTACAAATGTCCTCCACCCACCTATTCGGCCAAAAAAGCACACAATGTTAATTCTATTAATAAAATTACCTTCGCGAGTAATGGCACAACTTGTGGGCCTTCTATTTAGTGACATGGCAATTTTTCACTGGGTCATGTGGCAGTTTAGGTCTGAAACAACATATTGGTCTTATTTTGGATAAGATAAATGGATCGAACTCAACTTACTAACAGTATCTGATCCTAGATTTTTTTATCCGGGTTAAAATTATATTAAACAATCTTCTTTTACCCGATTATGAAAAAAAGTCATCTGCTAAGCAAATTTGACTTATGAATTTATCATTATTATTATTAGGATCTTGTAAAGGCTAAGAAGAAGCGGACATGGCTGGAAATGTAGGCTGAACAATGGCCAGCTCTGCTTTGGTGAGAATCAATTACGATTTTTCAATCTTTTTCTGTGTTTAGAGTGTTGTTTGAATGTAAAGTGATTCTTCTTATCTTATGTGGTTTGATGTTCTTGATTTATTATATTAATATATTACTTTAAGTTTCAGATTTTATGTTTTGAAGTTTGAACCATTTACTGCAATGTTTTTATTTGTCTTTCTTTTGAAGCACAAGAAGAGAGAAAGGGAAATGTCACGACTCAAATTTCCAATCTTAGGGATCGTGATGGTGCCTAACACCACACTTGCTAGGCAAGTCAGTGTTAGAGTTCCCTCAACTATTTCCTTTAATTAACCATTTAAACAGGATAAAATAATCTTAAATTAAATTTAATCTAATGGCTTTCAATAAATAATTTCAAATATAAAATAATAAACAATTAATTAAACTGAGCCACAAACTAATTATATAAATAAATCTAAAACTATCCCAGAAAGGGAAATGTCACGACCCAAAATTTCAACCCGAATATATGTAATCACTGTAACATTGTCAACCCAACTCAGTCTTTACGTACCATGATAGGATTAAGAGAACAACCAACACTTTCAACACACTTACAACAACAAATGTAAATAATCAAAAGAAAACAACATGAATATAAATATATATATATATATATATATTTTTTTTTTTTCTCTTTCCAAAAATAGTGTCAAACTGCTCAACTTTCTATATCACAAGGGGACCAATTCCAAAATAACCACAATAATATTTAGCAACAAAATAACAATGTCAACTAGTCATAAAAATAATAGAGAACATAGAGCAATAAAGACTAACATCAATTAGGTTGGGAACGTAGAAAGGGGAACATGTTTATCAGGCAAATTGGGTGGTGCATAGATACTCGTCACCTCACCTATACTCCACACGCATGCATTTCACATAGCAAACTAGTGGGGATTCCTATTCCCTCAAGTCAAAGTTAGACCAAACACTTACCTCAATTTTGCAGGCCACTCACTACTCAATTACTGCTTTTCCTTTAGAATCTTGCTCTAACTTGCTCGAATCTAATCATAATTAACTCAACATCATTAATTCAGGCTAAAGGAACTAACGTTATTGAAAATTATAATTTTTCCTAAGTTTTCTAAAAAGAAAAAGTGACTCAGTTCAATCTTCTCATGAACCTGAATCATTTGCTGAAGCCTCCTGGAATGCTTGCTTGAATATAGCTACTCCCATTAAAGGCCACCTTTTGATTGCACCCAAGGCAAGAATGCCACGAATGATGTTTAGCAACCCGAAGCAAATGTTTTCCCTATCTCTAAAGGGGAAAACCCGACCTCGGGCCCGCTTGACCTAAACTCGGGGTTCAGACCAAATTACGTTTACTCATTCACCCACGCACCCAAATATACAATTAGTTTCAAAATCCGACCTCAATTCGAGGTAAAGATTCAATTTTTACAAAATTTTCTAATTCTACAAAGAGTATAATTTAGAATTGATTACCTATGACTTGGGGATGATATTTATTGAAGAAATTCGTTCCTAGGGCTGTGGGGTTCGAAAATTTGAAGAAGAAGAAGTCTGCCCGTTTTATATATATTTTTCTGTCAGTTATTCTGCCTCATTTATCGTGCCAAATGATTCCAAAACTCTATTTTTATGTCTCCAATGGATTCCTTGTGAAATTTTAGTCAATTTAGGCTTTTGAATTACTCAATTGACCTTATAATGAAGGAGATATGTAGGTTTTAATATTTGCAAATAGTGCATATTTTTAATACGTCGTCAGTGGCAATTTCGTAATTAACCTGAAAAATCTGGCAATCTTAGTAAAATTACCATAAAGTCCTCATACGATGTCCAAATTCGATGATTCTTTTTGCCACGGGTCCGTAATTACGATCCGGATCTAATAATTCATTAAAAAAATAAATCGGAGCTCATTTGTTCAATATGATATCATTTATGCCTGAAGAAACGACGTCGAAGCATAAGAAAGAACGAGCACAACACAACCCAAACCTATTTGAAACTCACCCGAGCCCTTGGGGATCTAAACCAAATACGCACGCAAGTCTAAGCGCATCATACGGACTTGCTCGTGCGATCAAATCATGAAAATAACATGTAAAACTATGAATTAAACTTCAAAACTCATTATTTTTCTCAAGAACACTTAAAATTCACTATTTATCAATCGGACGTCCGAATCACGTCAAATAAATTCCGATTCTCACCAAATTTCGCAGACAAGGCTTAAATATCATAACAAACATGTATCGAGCTTCGGAACCAATCCTTGCCTACTAAACAGTTGCACCCCCGGATATGTATGTTGGGAGAACCCCATGATCCTTTCGTGTGGAAGGGAAGGAAGAAAGAAGGCGAACACGAATTCTAAAAAGCGGTTCATGGGGATACGTCTAGTTCTCCCTCCGCTTGCCTATCTCAGTAGAAAATTGGAACAGTCTCCGATTTCAAAGAAAAAGCTGAGGCGAGCAACATACTTGGTCCCGCTTATGGGGTCAAATCAATACGTTCTAAGAAGAAAGATTGGAATATCAATCTCATCGAGATCATCTATCTCATACCAAATCCCATCAATCGAATCACTTTTTCGAAAAATACGAGACATCTAAGTCATACAAGTAAAGAGATCTATTCATTGATAAGATAAAGTTTGTCTCCACGGAAGAAGAATAGCCCCGCTCTCTAGCCGACTGATCCCGTTGATCATATAACTGGGAGGGAACGTGTCACATTACGGGTGAACGATCAGAGGTGTCCTCTAATCACCACGACGAGGCTGGTCCCTCTTTTAGTAGACTCAGCTATGAATATTCAGGAAGAAATGAATGTCGGGCTCTTTCTTTCACTGCTAACCCCAAGAAGTTTCAACATGCTGAAACTTTCTGTTTCGTCGAGCCCCGAGCTTGTGGTCCTCCTTTGAGTATACGGGCCCGATACCAACAATTTCAAACGTTAATTCATTTCTTTATTTCATTAATAATTCATCAAAACAATTTCTTTCAAACATTGATTTCTAAGGCTTGGGACCTCGGAATTCAATTCCGGGCATACTCCAAACTCCCATATTTTACTGCGGACCTCCCGGGATTGTCGAAACACAGATCCGAATCCGTTTTACTCAAAATGTTGACTCAAGTCAACTAAAACCAAAATTTTAATTCTAAAAATTATTATTTCTTATATTTTCACATTAAAGCTTTCCGGTTTCACGCCCGGACTGCACACACAAATCGAGGTATTTTAAATTAACCTTTTTAGGGCTATTAAGCCTAGAACAGAGTCTAAATTCAAATGACCCCTTGGGTCATCACAGGAAAAAATTAAAGTTAAGGTCGGTGCTTGTACATGGTATTCTATGATATTAGATGATCATTTTCGATGTAGAACGACATCTGATTGATTTTTTAGACACAAATCACTCATCAATTTAGTCTATATGTCTACTTGTTTAACTCAAAGCTCTTCAAGTATCAAATTAAATTTATAGTTTCAGTGCTTTATGCCCTCATCTTTTGTACTACAATCTGTTTGCGAGGATCTTGAAAGTGGCGAAGAAGAAAAAATACCAGTAAGAAAAAAGGTAGACCATAGAAGCCATGGAAGGATGAAACAGAGGAGGAAGAAGAAGCTGAAAGGTTATTCTTAACCCGGATTATAAAAGAATTGGGGCAAGTTCGGTTTATGAGGCGGGTACTAAACCCATAAGTGATGTCTTACTCAAAATGCCACGTGGCCCAATAAAAATAAGCCATCTCATTAAATAAAAGGCCCACAAGCTCTGCCGTTAGTCGCGGGGTTATTTTGGTAATAGAATTAACGTTGTGTGCTTTTATGGACGAATAGGTGGACGGAGGGCAACTCTAAACCATTTAGTAAACTACAGGGATAGTTTTGACCCTTTACCACTATTCTAATAAAAATATTGGCTAGTCCAAATTAGTTTCCTTTTTATTTTTATTTTTTATGAAAATTCTATGCCAAGGCTTGGACCAATATGAATGTGCATCCTCTCCAGTTGCATCATTATTATTGTTTTATTATTAGTTTTGTGGCGATTACCAATGCGAGTATTGTTTCCTCTCTTTTTTTCTGTATAAATCCTTTTTTTTAAAAGTAAAATTAAACAATATCGAATATTCGTTATGTTATCTACAACTCCGTACTAACAGAACATGTGATTTGAAAAATAAACTATAGAGCTGAAAAGTGGAAAACAACAAGGTAACATGTTGAATGTGGTTATTAGTCTTTGGAATGTGTATTTCTGAGCACAAACAATGGTTTTTAACACTTTTTAAGGTATAGATCAGAGGGATTTTTTCATTTATTGAAGACCATAAACCAGTAATGCTCCAACACCACCAATACCAGCAATGAGACCAATAATGACACCAATTGGGGGCAATCCTCCTCCTATTGCTCTCCCTGTGTTAACATCATATTTTGCAAATCTCTTCTTTGGTGCTCTACATTGTGGACATGCATAGTCCTCCGGCTGCACGTGAAAAAACAGAACAAATCAGATATCTCACTTTTGGCGTTACTATTAGACAAATTTCTCCAGTGTTTTCTTCTTGTTCTTTGACATAAAGCCCATTCTGGGACGAGTTGGAGGAGGAATTCCTGATCCTTTCATTCCCGAGTCATTTTGTTGCAAGCATTAGTCCCCACTTTCTAATTTTTTGTTACTTTCTCCTTTCTCAATAGTTTTTATTTTCATATCAGAAGTAGTCATAGACTTTTGTTTGTCTGCACAAAGTTACTGCTACGCAAACCAACAGGTTATAGGAGAGTCGCTAATTTGAAGGAGAAGAAGAGACTTTGAACGGTTGGGCTGAAATCCAACTGCTTAACCTAAGGTCTGAATTCGTCTAACAGTTATTGAAGCCAGAAAAAAAGAAAGATATCATAGGCTTGTTATATTGAAATACAGTGCAGAATCTTGCCTGGTCATCGAAAGACTTTGGCAAAGTGTATATGTAACCACAATCGAGGCAAATGTGTGTTGCTCTGGCCTGAGGATAGTGAAGTATAGATGATTAGGCAAAGAAACAAATATAAAGGATGTAAATGAAGCGAATACAAATTAAAAGTGAACATTTGTAGTGATGCACGGATCAATACTAGCCTTTTGAGCATCAGTTAATTTCCTTCCAAATTGAGGAGGAGCTGGACGCTTGGGCAGTCTTTTAACATCTACATCAACACCTCTGCATCAAAAGTTCAACCGAAGATTTTAACATTTAAAAAAGATGTCAATATCCACATGTGGCCATCAAATATTCTGTCACGACGAGAATTTTGTAATAAGGAAAGCGATGTCTAATTTCGGGTCATAGGAGGGAAGGATCAACATGAACTAGGATGTAGCTCAACTCTTCAATCATGCTCTATATTTTCACACTCAAAGTTAACCAAAGGAATGAATGAAAGAGCAAATAATGACTACAATGACAGAACTTATGCAGACTTCTTGCTTTGATAATGCAGATTTTTAGCCATTATACAAGATGCTAACGTAATTCTTAAAAGCCAATCACAAACAACATACATATTAGTGTTTTTACGTGGAAAAGGCTAGCAGCAACAGCTCAAGTCAGTAAAGAATCCAAGTGAACTTGTCGTCGTATATGCAATTTGCAATTTAGTAGAGCCTTTGACTGATATATTGGCGTAGATAACCTCATCTCTATGCGTTGAGTTACTTTTATCAAGTAATCTTTTTAAGTTTTCCAAAATATCCTATGTATTTTAACCTGTTGTAGCAGGAATAATTCCATTTGTAATTATATTATAGGTGAACTGATAATGTAAAAAGTCTTAACACTGTCACTATAGATGTTAAACTCAAACCAGAAATATAAGGCCAAGGAGAAGTTAACCTGCTAACGACGAAGTAGACAGAATCAGGCTTAGCCTGGATGGCAGTTTTGGTAAATCCAAGCTTATCAGCTGGCCAGAGTTCGTCGCCAAAGAAGCTACTTGTGTAGACTACCTGGTCACCAACCTTAAGCCCTGCCCTTGCAGCATTACCACCATTCTCTATACCCTAATTCAAAAGATGAAAACAAAAACATCTTTAACGTTGATCATTCATTTTCAATTAGGCAGCTTTTCCTACTCAGTAGCCAATTATCACATGTAACATAATAGTCAATCACAGGTAACTTAGTTTAACTAATATACAACGACAATGTGATAATTAAATTTTACACTATCAGGTAACTTAATAGCCAATGGCAGGTATCGTTTAGTGACTCGTAAAACATGGTAAATGACAGCAAGTAATTACTGACCGTAATAACAACTCCACCACCATTCTTTGGACCAAGGGTGAGTCCCAATGGCTTATCAACTTCAACTTCGATGTTTTTTGCAGCAGTTGATCTTGCAGTGATCTCAAGGGTTCTACTTCTTCCACCAATGCTAGTAGCATTCCTCTTGCTCTCAGCTAAAAATGAATTCGAAACACTCCTTTTGGCTTCTTGTAGAGATAAACCTTGAAAACTAGTTTTCTGTCCAGCTCAAGCCAAAAAAATCCACAATTCAGAACACCCCATTGAAAAATCAAAAAAATAATTTTATATGATTGACCCAAGTAAATAATCAAGCCAGCATAACAAAAAAAGAAGGGCGGCTCGATGCATGAAGCATCACACATTCACACTGTGTGCTTAGGTCAAAATTTGATTTTTATGTATATGTGCTATATGTTGACTCCCCTTACTTTCTTAGTGTGTTTACTTTTTATATTTTGACACTCCTTAGTTAAATTATTGGCTCTGCCACTGCATTCACATAGGATCCAGGGAATGGCCGCACCTCTAAGAGGTCTGATGTAGCTAGCATTTCAAGAGATATGATCGAATTGCATACCTGGCATGGAACAGTGGATGGGATGGAAGGACTAGTTTTGCTGATGCTAAGGTTTCTGGAGTAAGCAGCAGAGCAGGAAGAGGGCGAGGCACCAGCAACAACAGCGGACGATGACATGATTTTTGGATGTGGTCTGTGCGTGCCTCCTCTAACTTGTCAGCAAAGTAGTTATGTGGAGAAAGGATAACAATTTAGTGGCAGATAGCTTTGTCTTACAGGTGAGCCACACGCCCCTCTCCTCTATACTTTTTTTTTCTCTTGAAATAACACTACTACTAGTATTACTACTTTATTCGTTTTATTTTTATTTTATTTTATATGGGAATGAAACGGAATCTAACAAAAATAAATAAGTACAATTTTTAAGTAATTAGATAAGTTATACTCCTATATAGATAAAATTTTAAAAAATATTTCTAATATCTAATACTTTGATTTTAATTTATTTTATATGACACTCTTTCTTTTTAGTTAATGGCACCTTTTTATATTTGTAAACTTTTAATTATAAACTTTAATGACATTTTGTTTTAGGCATAGAAATATCATGCATATTTAACATCACAAGTTCTAAGGTTATTTTTTGTATGTGTCAAGAATCATTAGTATTTTTTTAATTCTTTACCTAGTCAAACATTGCATATGAAATGAAACGGAGGAAATATTCTTTAAACCTGTCATCTTAATTCACATAAGTAAAGGGAAAAATGAAGTCTAAGAATTAGAGAGTTCTAAATATAGAACGTGTGTTATGAAATAATAAAAGAAGAAGAATAATATTGCGAGAGGGGGGGGGGGGATTGTTATTGAATTTTGTGATGATTTACAATGGAGTAAGACCCCAGTATTTATAGGGAAAGAGTGACTTAGCCACCACCAAATAACAAACCCTAGAATCTTTCTAGAATATAGACATTTACCATAAATATAATTCTACTTATAACACTCCCCCTTGAATGTATATTCAACAAATAATGTGCCTCGTTAAAACCTTAACTAAAATAAAACCCTGTGGGAAAAAAAATTTAGTAAAGGAAAAAGAGTACACATATCTAACAATACGCCTTTTTGTTGCCTCGTTAAAAACCTTGCAAGGAAAACCCTGTGGGACAAAACCTTATAAGCGAAAAAGAGTGCAACGCGCATTAACTTCTCTTGATGAGAGCATCAATTGTGTATTAGCTTATTGAAGGTTGACGCCAAATAACTTGGTCTTACAGGTGAGCCACACGCTCCTCTCCTCTATTACTTTCTATTTTCTTGAAATAACACTAGTTGTATTACTTCATTCGTTTATTAATTTTTTTTTTAAATGGCAACCAAACGAAATCTAACCAAAAACTTTAAGTAATTAGATATGTTACATATACATAAAATTTAAAAAATATTACTAATATTTAATACTTTGAGTTCAATTCATTTTATATGACGTTCTTTCTTTTTAGTTCCTTCTAAAAGAATGACATATTTTTATACCTGTAAATTTTTCAGTTTACCTTAAATATTATTTTATTTTAGGCATAGAAATACCATGTATATTTAAGATCACGAGTTCTAAGGTATTATATTTTTGTGTGTCAAGAATCATTAGTATTTTTAAAAAAAAAAATTACCTAGTCAAAAATTGTATATGAAATGAAACGAAGGAAATATTCTTTAAACCTGTAGTATTAATTAACATATACTGGAGGGAAAAAAGAAGTCCTAGACTTGGAGAGTTTTAAATATAAAACGTTTTGTGAATTAAGAAAGCCAATGTCACATTTTTTTTAAAAAGAAAAAGGACTTAGGGAGTAGTTATTTACTGAGTTACTGTTCCCTTTTCAACGGCAAGGAACAACATATCCAGTAAAATTCCATTAGAGGGGTTTGGGGAGAGTAGATTGTACACAGACTTTACCCCTATCCCGAAAAGGGTAGAGAGGCTGTTTCCGAGAGACTTTCGGTTCAATCAAGAGAGACAATAATATCAGAAAAGAAACAAAAGAAAAGGCATGTAACAACAAAAGATGCCAGAAAGAAAATAACACAACAAATAAGTGAAAGGACAATAACACAAAACTATACAAAACAACAATGTGAACACAACATAGACTGCTAACAAACCTAAGCAAAACTCTATCAGACTACCTGGTACAAAGAGGGAAGAACTCTCGACTATCCCCTAGTCTACCACCCTAATGCTCGACCTCCACATGTTCCTATCAAGAGCCATGTCCTTGAAAATCTGAAGTCGCGCCATATCCTGCTTGATCAGCTCACCCCAATACTTCCTAGGCCGCCCTCTGCCTCTTCTCGTACTTGCCAAAGACAACCGCTCACACCTCCTAACTGGTGCATCTAGACTTCTCCTCTGCACTTGTCCGAACCATCTAAGTCGTGCTTCCCGCATCTTGTCGTCCACGGGAGCCACACCAACCTTCTCCCGAATATCTTCATTCCTAATCTTATCCAGCCTAGTGTGCCCACACATCCATCTCAACATCTTCATTTCTGCTACTTTCATCTTCTGCCCTTTTCAACTGCAAATGGGTGACAATTCTTTAAATTACAAGTCTTTGAGGACAGTAGCCATCACATGATTATGAGGTGTGAAATCCAAAAATAGTCAAATTTATAAGTGGTAATTAAAAAATAGCCATAATTTCAAGAATAATCGAAATTTAGTCACTTTTTATGTAAAGATAAATCTGAACGAAAATACTGTTCTAAATACGGACAATATTCAAGCATAATATACTGGAGTTCGATTTTTTTACATGTGAACTTCCAGCATTGTCACGACCCGGAATTTCCACCATCGGGGTCGTGATGGAGCCTAACAATCACTTGCTAGGCAAGCCAACATTAGAGGCTCAATAAGCAATAAAAACTTAAAACTCACAGCGATCAACAACAATTAACATATAATGAATTAATAAGAAAGCGGAAGTTCTTAACAAAACCGAATATTTATACACCATTACCCATGATCTGGAGTCACAACTCACGGACTTCTATGATTTAACTACAAATATCTGGCTGAAAGAAAATACAATTGTTTACGAGTCAAAGAAACAGTAAACTGAAGCAGGTAAAAGGGGACTCAGGGTCTACGGACGTCGACAGATCTACCTTGGGTCTCCTTTGTAGTGAAGTCAGCAACTAGTCTCAGGATCAAGTCTCGGACCGATACTAGAATCTGCACAGAAAGTGCAGAGTGCAGTATCAGTACAACCGACCCCATGTGTGTCGAGCCTAACCTCGGCGAAGTAGTGGCGAGGCTAGGACAAGACACCCAAACAACTTGTGCAGTATAATCATACATATAACAATAACAAAAATAGGAGAAATAAGACAAAAAATATTGGGAAGGGGGACATGCTGAGGGGTTCACAATATAAAGAGTAAAAAAAAGAGTGATAAAATTGGATCAATCAATGTGCCTTCAACAGATAAAACGAGTAAAAATGGTAAAGGAAACTACACGGTATCACCCTTAGTGCTTTTACTCTCAACCTCACCATATGAAATAATAGAACGGAACGACATCACCCTTCGTGCATTAACTCTCTCATAATACGACACAACATCACCCTTCATGCATTATGACTCACAAAACATGGCACGACATCACCCTTCATGCATTAACACTCACTCACAAACATTTGTACGGCATCACCCTTCATGCTTTCCACTCTCCCTCACCAAAACAAGGAACAATAACAATAGAGAGACAAAAATATCAAATATCAGTCTTACTTCAACATTTAATGCCACAATACCAACCTCAACTTTGAGCCAATACTTAATAAATACCAAATTTCCACAAAACATGATAAAAGCTGCTCAACGTAACGAATGGCTAAGCTAAGCATGAACAATACGATTAAAGAATACAACAGTTACAAGAATAAGAGTCACTCGTATGCTATGACTCGACAACAACACATAAGTGCTTGTCCCCTCACCTATACATTTTACTCAACATCCAAACACGTAGCAAATAGTCAAATAATATCTAATCCCTCAAGCCAAAGTTAGATACAACACCTAACTCGCTTCAAAGGCCAAATTCAAAGCTCAACCACCGCTTTTTCTCTAGATTCCACCTCCAAACCACTCATATCTAGTCATAATAAACTTAATAACATTAATTATTGCTAAAGGAATCAATTTCAATGCACAATTATAGATTTTCCAAACTTTCTCCCAAAACGTCAAAAATCGACCCCGGGCCCGCTTGGTCAAAACTCGAGGCTCGGACCAAAATCCATTCACCTATTCACCTGTGATCCCGAATATGTAATTAGTTTCGGAATTCGACCCCAAATCGAGGTCTAAATCCCCAATTTGCAAAAAAAACCTCAATTCTTCCAAAATCCTAAGTTCTACCATTAACACCCTAGATTTTAGGTGGAAATTTCATGAAATGCAATGGGTAATTGAAGGAAAATTGTTTGGAATCACTTACCAACATTTTGGGGAAGAACTTGCCTTTTGAGAATCGCCCCTAGGTCTTCTATCCTTTGAATGTTTAAAGAAAATGGCTTGAGTCCCGTTTTGGGATTGTTTTTAAATCACTGGGCAGGCCTTCTTCGCGTTCGCGAAGGGTAGCGACCCAGAAGGCCTACGTGTTCGTGAAATGTTGTACGCGTTCGCTTTGGTTCGTCCCCTATGACCATCACATTCGCGAGCCTTGGCTCGCATTCGCGTAGAACAACCTACAGATCCCATCCCACCTCCATTTACTCTACGCGTTCACATGATGCCGGTTGCATTCGCGAAGAGCAGACCCCCCAATGCTCCGCGTTCGCGACCAAGGCCTCGCGTTCGTGTTGAACAAACCCATCCCCGAACCATCTTACACTTCGCGATCGAGAGAGTGGCTTTGCGATCGCGAAGCACAACGTATCAGAACACCAGTAGCAGCAAAACACACCAGATTTCTAAGTCTAAATAATCCCATAGCCTATCAGAAACTCAGCCGAGCCCTCGGGGATCCAAACCAAACATGCACACAAGTCTAAAAATATCATACGTACTTGCTCACGCGATCAAATCGCCACAATAACACCTAGAACTACGAATTTAGTACCAAATTGAATGAAATTTTTAAGAAAGCTTCAAAACCTCTATTTTCACATCTAAATGTCTGAATCATGTCAAATCAACTCCGTTCCTCACCAAATTTCATAGACAAGTACTAAATGTCATAACAGACCTGTAACGTGCTCCGAAACCAAAATACGAACCCGATACCAACAAGATCAAACATTAACCAATTCTTAAAACCATTAAAATTTTAGTCTTTCAATTTTTAACAAAAAATCATATCTCGAGCTAGGGACCTCGGAATTCGATTCCGGGAGTACGCCCAGGTCCCATATTTCATTACGGACCCACTGGGGCCTTCAGAACACGGGTACGGGTCCGCTTACCCAAAATGTTGACCGAAGTCAACTACAATCAACTTTTTGTGGCAATTTTTTTTATTTTCATCATTTTCAACATAAAAAGTTTTCGGAATCACGCCCGGACTCTGCACACAAGTTGAAGAGGGTAAAAATGAGATTTTAAAGACTAAAAAGCGCGAAATCGAGTTTTAAAACATAAGATGACCTTTTGGGTCATCACAATCTCCACCTCTAAAATAATCGTTCGTCCTTGAACGAACATATAAAAGTACTTGATTTGGTGAATAGGTGGGGATATCTACTCCGTATGTCCGACTCGGACTCCCAAGTAGCTGCCTCAATAGGCTTACCTCTCTACTGCACTCGAACTGAAGGATAACTCTTTGACCTCAACTGACGAACATGTCGGTCTAGAATAGCCACAGGTTCCTCCTTCTAAGTCAAATCTTGTCCAACTGGACAGAGCTGAAATCTAACACGTGGGACGGGTCACGATGATACTTCCGGAGCATGGACACATGGAATACTGGATGAACTGATCATAACCCCAAAGGCAACGCAAGACTATAAGCCACCTCTCCCACTCTCTCGAGAATATCAAAAGGCCCAATATATCTAGGGATCAACTTGCCCTTATTTCCAAACCTCATGACACCCTTCATGGGTGACACCCGCAACAACACTCTGTCCCCGACCCTGAATACCACATCAAGAACTCTACGGTTGATATAACTATTTTTCCTGGCCTGAGCTGTGCGAAGTCGATCCTGTATAATCTTGACCTTGTCTAAGGCCTCCTGTACTAGATCTGTACCCAATAACCAAGCCTCCCCCGGCTCAAACAACCCAATTGGCGACCGACACCGCCTACCATATAATGCCTCATAGGGAGCCATCTGAATGCTCGACCGGTAGCTGTTGTTGTAGGCGAACTCTGCAAGGGGCAAGAACTGGTCCCACGATCCTCCGAAGTCTATAACACAAGCGCGAAGCATATCCTCCAAGATCTGAATAGTACACCTGGTCTGTCCGTCCATCTGAGGATGGAATGTTGTGCTCAACTCAACCAATGTACCCAAATCACGTTGTACTGCCCTCCATAATTGCGATGTGATACCTCGATCAGAAATGATAGACACAGGCACATCATGAAGATGGACAATCTCCCGAATATAAATCTCTGCCAACCGCTCCAAAGAATAAGTAACTATCACAGGAATGAAGTGAGCTAACTTGGTCAGCCTATCCACAATGACACAAATGGCATTGAACTTCCTCTGAATCTGTGGGAGTCCAACAAAAAAGTCTATAGTGATACGCTTCCGCTTCCACTTCCACTCAGGAATCTCTATCTGCTGAAGCAAACCACCGGGTCTTTGATGCTCATACTTCACCTGTTGAAAATTTACGCACCGAGCTACATAAGCAACTATATCCTTCTTCATCCTCCTCTACCAATAATGTTGCCGCAAGTCCTGATACATATTGGTGGCAGCCCGGTGGATAGAATAATGAGAACTGTGGGCCTCTTCAAGAATCAACTCACGAAGCCCATCAACATTAGGCACACACACGCGACTCTGCATCCTCAAAACTCTATCATCTCCAACAGTAACCTGCTTGGCACCACCGTATCGCACTGTGTCCCTAAGGACCAACAAATGAGGGTCATCATACTGCCAATCTCCGATACGCTAAAAAATAGAAGACCAAGTGACGGTGCAAGCTAGAACACGGGTGGGATCTGAAATATCCAACCTCACAAACTGGTTGGCCAAAGTCTGAACATATGAAGATAGCGGCCTCTCATCTACCGGAATGAATGCAAGGCTGCCCATACTCGTTGCCTTCCTACTCAGTGCGTCGGCCACCACATTGGCCTTCCCCGGATGATACAAGATGGTGATTCATAGTCTTTTAATAGATCGAACCACCTCCTCTACCTCAAATTGATATCCTTTTTCTTGAACAAATACTGAAGGCTGCGATTATCGGTGAAAACCTCACACGACAAGCCATAAAGATAGTGCCTCCAAATCTTCAGCGCGTGAACAATGGCTGCCAACTCTAAATCATAGACAGAGTAATTCTTCTCATGAACCTTCAACTGACGAGACGCATATGCAATCACCTTGCCTCCTGCATCAATACTACTCCGAGCCCAACACGAGAGGCAACACAATATACCGTGTAAGATCCCGAACTTGATGGTAACACCAACATCGGCGTTGTAGTCAAAGCTATCGTGAGCTTCTGAAAGCTCGCCTCACACTCGTCCGACCACCTGAATGGGGTACCCTTCTGGGTCAACCTGGTCAACGGGACTGCTATAGATGAAAACCCCTTCACAAATCGGCGGTAATAACCCGCAAAACCCAAGAAGCTCCTGATCTCCGTGGCTGAAGTGGGTCTAAGCCAGTTCTTGACTACCTCAATCTTCTTAGGATCTACTTGAATGCCCTCTGTTTATACAATGTGGCCCAAGAAAGTGACTTAATCCAACCAAAACTAGCACTTCGAAAATTTAGCATACAACTAACTGTCCTTCAAAGTCTGGAGCACTATCCTAAGGTGTGGCTCATGCTCTTCCCGACTGCGGGAGTATATCAAGATGTCGTCAATAAGCAATCACAAAGGAATCCAAATATGGCTTGCACACTCGGTTCATCAAATCCATAAATGCTGCTGGGACATTGGTCAACCCAAAGGACATCACCAGAAAATCATAGTGCCCATACCACGTCCGAAAAGTTGTCTTAGGCACGCCGGATGCTTTAATCCTCAACTGATGGTAGCCATATCTCAAATCAATCTTCGAAAACACCTTGTCACCCTGAAGCTGATCAAATAAATCATCAATCCTCGGCAATGGATACTTGTTTTTTATGGTGACTTTGTTCAATTGCCGATAATTTATACACATCCTCATAGACCCATCTTTCTTCTTTATAAACAGAATCGGTGCACCCCAGGGCGAGACACTAGGTCTAATGAATCCCTTATCAAGAAAATCCTACAACTGTTCATTCAATTTCAACTCTGGAGGGGCCATCTGATATGGCGGAATGGAAATGAGCTGAGTGCCCGGAGCCAAATCAATTCAAAAATCAATATCCCTGTCGGGTGGCATCCCCGGCAGGTCTGCAGGAAATACCTCTGGAAAATCAATAACAACAGGCACAAAATCCATAGAAGAAACCTTCGCACTAAAATCACGAATATAAGCCAAATAGGCCAAACACCCCTTCTCGACCATACGCCGAACCTTCATATACGAAATAACCCTGCTGGTAGAATGGCTAGGAGTCCCTATCCACTCTTATCGAGGCAACCTAGGCAAGGCTAAGGTCACCATCTTGGCGTGACAGTACAAAATAACGTGACAAGACGACAGCCAATCCATGCCCAATATAACATCGGAATCCCCCATATCTAGGAGTAGAAGGTCTACACTGGTCTCAACACTCCCAATAGTGACCACACACGAACGCTATACAACATCTACGATAATAGCATACCCTACATACATGGGCACTCAAGGAATCACTGGGCACAACTAAATATAAAGCGAAATAAGATGACACATAGGAGTAAGTAGACCCCGGATCAAATAGAACTGAAGCATCTCTACTACAAACTGAAACAATACCTGTAATAACAACATTGGACGACTCAGCCTCAGGTCTGGATGGAAAAACATAGCATCGGGGTTGGGCCCCACCACTCTGAACCATATCTCTCGGACGACCTCTAGCTAGCCGGCCTCCACCTCTAACGACCTGACCTCCACCTCTAACAATATGACCCCTACCTCTAACTGTATGACCCCTGCCTCTGGCTGGATAAGAAGGCGGTACATCTACTGGTGCCGGAACCATGGCATGAGAACTCTGATGCTGTAAACTGCTCGACGCACGAGGGAAAAATCTAGCAATGTGCCTCGGATCACCACAAGTATAACAAGACCTCGACCATTGTGACTGTTAGCCGTGAAACTGACCCTGTCGACCTGAATAAACACCCTGAAAACTCTGGAGAAGAGGTGCACTGATAGGAGCTGGTGGCACACTGTAGGTTGGCTGATCAGAATAAGGCATATGAGGGGCACGACTACCTGGGGCACCGTGGGATGCCTGTAGTGCTGAATTAAATGGACTGGAGGATGGCCTCTACCATAAGTACCCCCGCCTCTAGATGAGGCACCGCTGAACCCATCGGAATGATGAGGTCTCTTGTCCGCCCCCTGACCTCCCTGTCCAAGAACAATCTCGACTCGTCTGGCGACATTGGCCGCATCCTGGAAAGAAATCTCACTCCTGGTCTCCTTATCCATTTTCAATATTATAGGCTGAGCAAGACCCCCAATAAAACTCCTCACCCCATCTCTCTCAGTAGGAAGCATAAGAATAGCATGACGGGCCAAATCCACAAAACGGGTCTCATACTTAGTAACGGTCATGCTGCCCTGCTGGAAATGCTTGAATTAACGGCGACGCTCCTCTCTCAAGGTGATAGGAAGAAACTTCTCCAAGAAGAGATGAGAGAACTGGTCCCAAGTAAGAGCAGGCGACCCAGCTGGTCTGGTCAATAAATAAAACCCTCCACCATTTCTAGGCGGAACCAGTCATCTGAAAAGCAAAGTCGACCCCATTGGTCTCCAATATACCCATGTTCCGAAGAACCTCATGACAACTATCAAGATACTCCTGGGGATCCTCTAAAGTAGCACCACTAAAATGAACTCGAAAAATCTTGGTAAACCTATCCAATCTCCATAAGGCCTCAGAGGACATATCTGACCCATCACCGGGTTGTGCCGCAGCAACCGACTGAACTACTCCGACTGGATGAGCTGCTGGAGTCTGAACCTGGGGAGCCATCTTCTCCAGAGTGTGAGTAGCAGGAGTCTGGGCTCCTCCTCCAGCCTGAGATATGGTTGGTGCCATAGGAAATGCGCCAGTCTGGGCCACACTCCATAAAGCCCACCAATAGGACCAAGGCATCCTGAAGCACTGGGGTGGAAATAAACCCCTCCGGAACCTGAGCTGGTCTGGAAGGAATAGTCTGAGCTGGAACCTCCTCATCGAACTCAAACTGAGGCTCCACAGCTGGGGCTGCTGCTCGGGCCCTGGGTTGAGCCCTGCCCTTGCCTCAACCTCGGCCTCGACCTCTGCCCCTCGTAGGAGCTGCTGCTGGGGCTTTGGCTACTGCTCAACTGAAGAAGCGGTACGCGTTCTCTCTATCTGCGAGAGAATAAGAATAGGAGAGTTCAATCAGTATTGAGGAAAACGAAATTGCACGACAGAGTTGAATAAAAGTGAAACTTGTTGCTAACTTTATAGCCTCTGGGATAATAGTACAGACGTCACCGTACCGATCCCCCAGACTCTACTAAGTTTGTCCGTGAGTTGTGAGACCTAGGCAAGCTAGTGTTATGATACCAACTTATCACGATCCGGAGTTCCCACTGCCGAAACCGTGATGGAGCCTAACAATCACTTGATAGGCAAGCCAACATTAGAGGTTCAATAAGCAACAAAACCTTAAAACTCACAACGATCAACAACAATTAACATATAATGAATTAATAAGAAAGCGGAAGTTCTTAACAAAACTGAATACTTATACACCACTACCCAAGATCTGGAGTCACAACTCATGGACTTATATGATTTAACAACAAATATCTAGCTTAAAGAAAGTACAACTGTTTACGAGTCAAAGAAACAGTAAACTGAAGTAGGTAGAAGAAGACTCCAGGGTCTGCGGACGTCGGCAGATCTACCTTGGGTCTCCTTTGTAGTGAAGTCAGTAGCTAGTCTCAGGATCAGCTCTGACCGACACCAGAATCTGCACAGGAAGTGCAGAGTGCAGTATCAGTACAACCAACCCCATTTACTAGTAAGTATCGAGCCTAACCTCGACGAATTAGTAGAGAGGCTAAGACAAGACACCAAAACAACCTGTGTAGTATAATCATACATATAGCAATAACAAAAATAGGAGAAACAAGACAAGAAATATTGGGAAGGGGGACATGCTGAGGGGTTCACAATGTAAAGAATAAAAAAAGAGCAGATTAATCAATATGTCTTCAACAGATAAAACGAGTAAAAATGGTAAAGGAAACTGCACGGCATCACCCTTCGTGATTTTACTCTCAACCTCACCATATGAAACAATAGAATGACACGACATCACCCTTTGTGCATTAACTCTCTCATAATATGACACGGTATCACCCTTCATGCATTATCACTCACAAAACATGGCACGCCATCACCCTTCGTGCATTAACACTCGCTCACAAACATTTGCACGATATCACCCTTCGTGCTTACACTCTCCCTCACCAAAACAAGGAACAATAACAACAGAGAGACAAAAATATCAAAAATCAGTCTTAATTCAACATTTAATGCCACAATACCAACCTCAACTTTGAGCCAATACTCAATAAATACCAAATTTCTTTAAAACATGATAAAAGCTGCTCAACATAACGAATGGCTAAGATAAGCATGAACAATATGATTAAAGAATACAACAGTTACAAGAATATAACTCACTTGCATTCTATGACTCGACAACAACACATAGGTGCTCGTCACCTCACCTATACATTGTACTCAACATCCAAACACGTACCAAATAGTCAAATAATACCTAATCCCTCAATCCAAAGTTAGAGACAACACTTACCTCGCTCCAAAGGCAACATTCAAAGCTCAATCACCGATTTCCTCTAGATTTCACGTCCAAACCACTCGTATCTAGTCATAATTAACTTAATTACATTAATTATTTCTAAAGGAATCAATTTCAATGCATAATTACAGATTTTCCAATCTTTCTCCAAAAAAGTCAAAAATTGACCCCGGACCCGCTTGGTCAAAACTCGAGGTTCAGACCAAACCCATTCACCCATTTACCCCCGATCCCGAATATGTAATTAGTTTCGGAATCCGACCCCAAATCGAGGTGTAAAATCCACAATTTGTAACAACAAAAAAAACAATTCTTCTAAAGTCCTTAATTTCTACCATGAACACCCTAGATTTTAGGTGGAAATTTCATGGAATGTAATGGGTAGTTGAAGAAAAATGGTTTGGAATCACTTACCAACACTTTGGGGAAGAACTTGCCTTTTGAAAATCGCCCCTAGGTCTTCTATCCTTTGAAAGTTTGAAGAAAATGGCTTGAGTCTCGTTTTGGGACTGTTTTAAATCACTGGGCGGGCCTTCTTCGCGTTCGCGAAGGGCCTTCCTCGTTCGTGAAGGGTAGCGGCCCAGAAGTTCTACGTGTTCGCGAAAGGTTGTATGCGTTCTCTATGGTTCGTACCCCCTGGCCATTGCGTTCGCGATCCTTGGCTCACGTTCGCGCAGAACAACCTATAGATCCCATCCCACCTCCATTTACTCTACGTGTTTGCGTGATGCCGGTCGCGTTCACAAAGAGCAGAACCCCCAGTGCTCCGCGTTTGCGACCAAGGCCTCGCGTTCGCATTGAACAAACCCATCCCTGGCCCAGCTTAGACTTCGCAATCGCGAGAGTGGCATCGCGATCGCGAAGCACAACGTATCATAACACCAGTAGCAGCAAAACACACCAGATTTCTAAGTCTAAATCATCTTGTAGCCTATCTGAAACTTACCCGAGCCCTCGGGTATCCAAATCAAACATGCACACAAGTCTAAAAACATCATACAGACTTGCTCGCGCGATCAAATCACCACAATAACACCTAGAATTACAAATCTAGTACCAAATTGAATGAAATTTTTATGAAAGCTTCCAAACCTCTATTTTCACAATCGAATGTCTGAATCATGTCAAATCAACTCCGTTCCTCACCAAATTTCACAAACAGATATAATAACGGACCTGTATCGGGCTCCGGAACCAAAATACGGACCCAATACCAACAAGATCAAACATTAACCAATTTCTTAAAACCATTAAAATTTCAGTCTTTCAATTTTTAACATAAATTCATATCTCGAGCTAGGGACCTCGGAATTTGATTTCGAGCATACGCCCAGATACCATATTTCATTACGGACCCACCAGGACCTTCAAAACACGGGCCCAGGTCCGTTTATCCAAAATGTGGACCGAAGTCAACTAAAATCAACTTTTTGAGGCAAAAATTATTATTTTCATCATTTTCAACATAAAAGCTTTCCGGAATCACGCATGGACTGCGCACGCAAATCAAGGAGGGTAAAAAATGAGATTTTAAGGCTAAAAAGCGCGGAATCGAGTTCTAAAACATAAGATGACCTTTTGGGTAATCACAAGCATAATATGCTGAAAGTTCATACACATGTGCTCCAATCTTAGTATCTTATGTTCAAACCTTCAGTGTCCTGGAGTTCCAGCATAATATGTTGGAAATTCATACACAGGTGCTCCAATCTCCAGTATATTATGCTGGAACTTTCCGTGTGCTGGAGTTCCAGCATAATATGTTGGAATTTAATACACATGTGCACCAATCTCCAGTATATTATGCTGGAATATTCTGTGTTGCAGCATAGTAGACTAATAAAGACTATTATTCAATGACTTTCCAAACATTGACTATTTTTCAATTATCAATCAGAAAACTGACCAGTCCGTGCTATTTTCACGATTATGAGTGTGTATGCATTGGCGTTTCTATAATCAAATGAAATAGAAAGAGAGAAATTGGGCCTAGTCTTATAGACCCATGTAAGGTTTGTGGGTTGTGGCGTTGAAATGACACCAGATAGCCATTTATAATACCCTTATTTAAACTATATCCATTTTAACAAATTATGANTCAGAACCCTTCTTTGAACAAACAAAACAAAACAAAAAGAGGCGGAGGACAGAGACACACGTACGAACGAGGCAACCAGAAATTGCTTGAAAAATTCTAGGGTTCTTCATAACTCACTTTTTTTTTACTCAGGTATATCAAATTCCCTATTATCAATTACCCTACTGTGGTAATAGGTAATAGTTGAATAGTTAATTCCTTTATTTCTCTATATCAACAATAAATTTTATGTTTAGGCGTGAAACTTTAAAATTGATTAAAATGCACTGGCTATCGATTGTTTGACTTGTGTCAATTGGACTGGGGCCTACGTATTGGCTCGAGAAGTTTTAAGGTGAATTGATACAAGCCTTTACCAAAGTGGTTTAACTCTAGCTAGTACATAACGGGTGGAACAGTCTATTGTTGAGTTCAAACTGATGGTCCTAAAATCCCAATTTTCTCTCATCTAATGGAAATATGCTTATGCGTGGTAGAGTATATTGATATGATAGGTAGGGCTAGAAGTTGTGATTTAACAACTATTGACCACATTAAGTCTTCTTAGGACATTGAGGAACTACAAATTTTGACACATTCCAGTAGTTTTAACTTCATTTCATGGCTATATGTCGTTCCCATAGTTCCCAAACAATATCGGATGACTAATCGAGGCATATTTACTTTCGGCCTAAGATAGAAGAGCAAAAACATTTCATATCGTATGCATACAAGGTGTTTGATGAATTGGCTAAAAGAGTGAATATGTACTTAATTGAAGTGAGTGAGTTCCTATTAACCTAGAATTATTTTAGTTAAAGTTAGATGATTTATTTTGATATATGTGCATAATTTTTTTAGATTTTGTGTTATTCTTATATGCTATTTTCATGTTAAAAATTCATGAAAAAACAAGAATGTTGAAATAATTTTGAATGTTTATTTCATTCTTATGCCATACCTTACATTTAAGAATTCTAGAATAAGTATGTTCGAAAGATTTAGACTTGAAAAGTCACAAGAAGAAGTTTTAGAAAGAAAAGATTTTTGGGAGTATCCTTTGTTCTGAGAAGGGGTCATCGTCAAGGCCGAGGGTCCTGACTAAGGCGTTGACTTCCTGAAACTACTTGTGCCAAAGTAGGGAGCACACGAGTCGATGGTCTCGTTGCTGAGAATTCACTTAGCCAGGCTAAGGTATGATACATGAGCGCTGAGAACCATGAAGCGAGTCGCACCTTGTGGATTTGGCCTATTCGATCAGGTTGGGATCGAACCCGTGCCGATCACACGGTGAATAAGACAGAAATAGGTCAGGATAGTTGGAAAATGCTATTATGCAATTTTTTTGAATTGTTCCTAGAAGCTTTATGATTTCTATGCATTTAAATTTTTTGCTCGTAATGTATATTGTATTAAAGTTTCGTCCCTTGTCGTTGAGACTCATTGAGTAGAATGGATGGTACTGACGTTCTCTTTTGGGAACCTACGTTGGTCTGCGGTACAACGTAGGAACCAATTTTGCAGGCGAACATGCTACAGTTTAGGACTTCCCTCCCTTCCAGTGCTATTGGTGAGCTCCACTTTTGTTCGTGGAGTATTCCTTAGAGTTATATTTACATAGCTATTTCTTTATTTACTTAGTGAACTGGCCAGGAAATCTCATGTCCTGAGCAGTGCGTCAGTTTATCAGTAGAGGCTTCATAAACACAGTCAGTGGGTTAAGATTCGGATGTTTTTGATAATAACTTAGCAGTATTTCATTGTTTACTACAAATAAAGTTTTGGATTTGGTTTATTTTAAATATTTAAATTAATTAAAAGTATTTGGTTATAGTATTGCCTTTTTGCAAATAAAGTTTGAAGTTATAATAGATTTGATAAGCGCAGATGGTTTGCTCGGTCATATTTAGTGATCGGGTNTTGGAATTTAATACACATGTGCACCAATCTCCAGTATATTATGCTGGAATATTCTGTGTTGCAGCATAGTAGACTAATAAAGACTATTATTCAATGACTTTCCAAACATTGACTATTTTTCAATTATCAATCAGAAAACTGACCAGTCCGTGCTATTTTCACGATTATGAGTGTGTATGCATTGGCGTTTCTATAATCAAATGAAATAGAAAGAGAGAAATTGGGCCTAGTCTTATAGACCCATGTAAGGTTTGTGGGTTGTGGCGTTGAAATGACACCAGATAGCCATTTATAATACCCTTATTTAAACTATATCCATTTTAACAAATTATGAAAAGTTTAGCCAGTTTTGATAAACTTCAGACTAAACCTACTTTTACTATGTGGAAGTGACATCAAGTAGTCACTTTTAAGCATGCTATTTTAAGATATATTCACAATTTATAATATATTTAAAGGATTAGCCAATTCGCTCAAACTTCAAGACACATTGTCCTGTAGTTTATACCTCAAGGTTCAAACTCATGTTCTAAAGTTCGAATATTATATCCAGAAATTAGAATTTTATGTCTTGAATTTTAAATTAACAGTTCAAAAATACAAGACACTAAGTCCTAAATTTCAAATGAGCAACTCAAAAATTTAGGACACAAAAATTCATACTTAGTCCTGAAATTTGGGTGAATTGATTAATATTTAAATGCATTATAAATTATGAATATATTTTAAATAGAATGCTTAAAAGTAGCTACTAGTACACTTCTCACTTCTACCGCTTAGCTTCAGTTCTGAAATTGGGCTTTATCAAAGCCTAATTTTATAGGGAAAATCTCACTTTATACCCATTAATTTCAAACTATTTACCCTTTAGTGCCAAAGCCCAAACTATTTACTACCCCTACCCATACGACCCAAACTATTTACCGGATTATTTATTTATTCTATTAAAAATAAATCTTCTTTCAGCGATGAGAATTTGGACGAGGGCACAACTTCAGGTTACCCTTAGTAGGTAGTTGATGTGTAACACTCCTCAAATTTATAAAAGTTTCTAGACACGTTAATTATAAAAATAAATTATTATTATTATAATTATTATTTTCTTGCCTATATATATATATATATACACTTAAATAATTGGATATACAATTAGGAAAATATTAATAATTTTAATATTATTAATTATTAAAAGTGGGTATCATTAATTACTAGTTAAGGAGAAAAAGGGGGAGGNCTAGTACATAACGGGTGGAACAGTCTATTGTTGAGTTCAAACTGATGGTCCTAAAATCCCAATTTTCTCTCATCTAATGGAAATATGCTTATGCGTGGTAGAGTATATTGATATGATAGGTAGGGCTAGAAGTTGTGATTTAACAACTATTGACCACATTAAGTCTTCTTAGGACATTGAGGAACTACAAATTTTGACACATTCCAGTAGTTTTAACTTCATTTCATGGCTATATGTCGTTCCCATAGTTCCCAAACAATATCGGATGACTAATCGAGGCATATTTACTTTCGGCCTAAGATAGAAGAGCAAAAACATTTCATATCGTATGCATACAAGGTGTTTGATGAATTGGCTAAAAGAGTGAATATGTACTTAATTGAAGTGAGTGAGTTCCTATTAACCTAGAATTATTTTAGTTAAAGTTAGATGATTTATTTTGATATATGTGCATAATTTTTTTAGATTTTGTGTTATTCTTATATGCTATTTTCATGTTAAAAATTCATGAAAAAACAAGAATGTTGAAATAATTTTGAATGTTTATTTCATTCTTATGCCATACCTTACATTTAAGAATTCTAGAATAAGTATGTTCGAAAGATTTAGACTTGAAAAGTCACAAGAAGAAGTTTTAGAAAGAAAAGATTTTTGGGAGTATCCTTTGTTCTGAGAAGGGGTCATCGTCAAGGCCGAGGGTCCTGACTAAGGCGTTGACTTCCTGAAACTACTTGTGCCAAAGTAGGGAGCACACGAGTCGATGGTCTCGTTGCTGAGAATTCACTTAGCCAGGCTAAGGTATGATACATGAGCGCTGAGAACCATGAAGCGAGTCGCACCTTGTGGATTTGGCCTATTCGATCAGGTTGGGATCGAACCCGTGCCGATCACACGGTGAATAAGACAGAAATAGGTCAGGATAGTTGGAAAATGCTATTATGCAATTTTTTTGAATTGTTCCTAGAAGCTTTATGATTTCTATGCATTTAAATTTTTTGCTCGTAATGTATATTGTATTAAAGTTTCGTCCCTTGTCGTTGAGACTCATTGAGTAGAATGGATGGTACTGACGTTCTCTTTTGGGAACCTACGTTGGTCTGCGGTACAACGTAGGAACCAATTTTGCAGGCGAACATGCTACAGTTTAGGACTTCCCTCCCTTCCAGTGCTATTGGTGAGCTCCACTTTTGTTCGTGGAGTATTCCTTAGAGTTATATTTACATAGCTATTTCTTTATTTACTTAGTGAACTGGCCAGGAAATCTCATGTCCTGAGCAGTGCGTCAGTTTATCAGTAGAGGCTTCATAAACACAGTCAGTGGGTTAAGATTCGGATGTTTTTGATAATAACTTAGCAGTATTTCATTGTTTACTACAAATAAAGTTTTGGATTTGGTTTATTTTAAATATTTAAATTAATTAAAAGTATTTGGTTATAGTATTGCCTTTTTGCAAATAAAGTTTGAAGTTATAATAGATTTGATAAGCGCAGATGGTTTGCTCGGTCATATTTAGTGATCGGGTGCCGGTCTCGACTTGTTTAGAAAATAGGTCGTTACAAACTTGGTATCAGAGCCTCAGGTTTATGGAGTCCTAGGGGTCTATGAATCCGTGTTAGTAAAGTCTTGTTTATGGGTATGAAGCGCGCCATACTTATAAACATGAGGCTACAAGCATTTAGGAAAAGTCTCATTTTTTCTCTCATACTTTAGATCGTGCAGTAGATCCTACCTCTTAGAAATTATCTAATGTATTCATTTCTCCAAGCCTCGTAGAAATGGCTCGTACTCGCAACTCTGACACCGACACTCAGGATGCTGCTCAAGAAACTATTGCTACTATTATGGCTCAAGGCAGAACTAAAAAGGCTTCAACTCAGAAAAAGAAGGGTAAATCCACAAAGGAGGTTCAAGTACCTCGGGTTGAACAGGAAGCAGGGGTGGAGCATGATGATCCAGTACCTCAGGATCCAATGCCACCCCCAACAGCAGCTCCGGCTCAGACAACTATAACTTCGGAGGTTGGTCAGATGTTTAATGCAGTCAACAACGCTATGGAGATGTTTAAAGCCTTCATGGCCAACCAGAACGAGAGAAGAGATGAGATTCCACCTCAATCAAATAGACAGAACAATTCTGAGTCCTCAAGAGTGAATGAATTTTTGAAGTTGAGTCCTCCAGTGTTCCATGGTTCTATAGTTGAAGAATATCCAATGTTGTGGTTGGAGGGTGTCAAGAAAGCCCTCCGAGCGATGAAAGCATTTGATGATGAAGCTGTGGAGTTGGCTGCTTAACAGCTTAGAGATGTGGATGGCGTTTGGTTTAAGATGTGGGAAAAGGAAAGAGATGAAAATGATGGTCCGCCTGCTTGGGAAGAATTTGAAGAGGCCTTCATGGCTAACTTCGGCGAAGAGGATAGGGAAGCTAAAGATACAAAGTTCAAACATCTCAAACAAGGGAATAAAAGTGTGCAAGAGTACTACATAGAATTCATAAGGTTAGCTAAGCATGCTCCTCACATGATTAAGACAGAAAAAGCAAAGATTCACAAGTTTGTTGGCGGTTTGGCTTACCACATTAAGGATACGACATCAGCTGCAGCGGTAGGGATGACAACCTTCTCCTCTGTTGTTGGATTCTCCAAGCACTTAGAAAAAGACAGACAACAAAAGAGAGAAGAAAAAGAGCATAACAAGAAAGCTCGGACAACGGGCATGTTTAATGGTACATCCAGCGGAGGCGGAAGGGATTCCTCTAATAAGGAGTCATTAGCACCAGCTCAATTCAGTCATCAGCCAGATGGTGGGTCTTCCTTCAGACGTACTCAGAGTTATGGAAACCAGTCTCGCCAGAATCAGAATTTTAGGACATCATCCTCACATAGCCAGAGTCATGTTGAGCACCATTCACAACAACAAGGTCTTTGTAGAACATGTAAGCGGCAACATTCAGGTCAGTGCAAGCTCATGTTTCATGGTCGCTATAATTGTGGAGACATTGGTCATATAAAGTCCAACTGCCCAAAGTTGCGACGTAATTTCAGTGGTGGATCAACTCGTCCTTCTAGTTACTCAGCTACTGTAGTTGCACCACCTCAGGCCCGTGGTTCTCATAATCAGACTGGTGATGGAGAAGGCAGAGGTGCAGATCGAGTTACTCAAGGAGGGGAACAACCTCATTTGTTTGCTACACTTGATCGTCAGAGTGCATAGGCATCTGCATAAGTTATTACATGTATACTTTTAGTCTTCTCACATAATGCTTATGCCATAATGGATCCAGGTTCAACGTTTTCATATGTGACTCCATACTTTGAAAATAACCTCAGGATAGAACCTGAACAACTTAGTGATCCATTCCTAGTATCTACTCCAGTTGGTGAGTCAGTGAAATTCACAAGAGTCTATAGAGGTTTTATAGTTTCAGTCCAAGATCGCAACACCAGGGCCGATCTCATAGAATTAGAAATGGTGGATTTCGATGTGATCATGGGTATGGATTGGTTGTCTTCCTGCTATGCCATGTTATATTGTCATGCTAAGATAGTCATGTTCCAATTTACAAATGAAGAAGTCTTAGAGTGTAAGGGTAGTTCAGCATCATTTGTAGGTAAGTTTATTTCTTACCTTAAGGCACAACGAATGATCGGTAAGGGGTGTCTCGCCTATTTGGCTCACATCATTAATCCATAATCAGAACCACCAGTTCTTCAATCAGTGCCAATTGTAAGAGAATTTCCAGAAGTTTTCCCAGATGACCTTCCCGGACTTCCTCTTGAAAGAATCATAGACTTTGGCATTGATCTCATTCCAAGCACTCAGCCCATATCTATACCTCCTTATAGGATGGCTCCAGCAGAACTTAATGAGTTGAGAGAACACTTGAAAGATCTCCTTGACAAGGTCTTCATCAGGCCGAGTGTTTCACCGTGGGCGGTCCTGTTTTTCAAGAAGAAAGATGAGTCTCTGAGAATGTGCGTCGACTATCGGTAGTTGAATAAAGTTACCATTAAGAACAAGTACCCACTGCCAAGAATTGATGATTTATTTGATCAACTTCAGGGTGAAAATTACTTTTCAAAAATAGACTTGAGGTTGGGGTACCATGAGTTGAGAATCAGAGAAGAAGATATATCTAAAACAGCCTTTAGAACTCGCTACAGGCACTATGAATTTCTAGTAATGTCCTTCGGGTTGACAAATGCTCCAGCTGCATTCATGGACCTCATGAACAGAGTTTTCAAGACATTCCTTGATACCTTTATTAATGTGTTTATAGACGATATTTTGGTATACTCTAAGAGCAAGGAAGATCATGCAGAAAACCTCATAATAGCCTTGCAAACCTTGAAGGAGAATGAACTTTATGCCAAATTTTCAAAATGTGAGTTCTGGTTGCAGTCAGTGGCATTCTTAGGCCACGTGGTATCTAGTGAAGGCATAAATGTAGACCCTCAGAAGACAGAAGCAGTCAAGAACTGGCCTAGGCCGACAACGCCAACCGAAATCATGAGTTTTTTTGGGTAAGCAGACTACTATAGAAGGTTTGTAGAGGGGTTTTCCTCACTTGCAGCTCCATTAACTAAGTTGACTCAGAAAGCAGTTAAATTTCAGTGGTCAGACGCTTGTGAGTAGAGTTTTCAAGAGTTAAAGAAGAGGTTGACCACTGCACCTGTGTTAACCTTGCCGATAGGTTCTGGTGGGTTTACAGTGTATTGTGATGCCTTTAGAGTGGGTCTTGGCTATGTTCTTATGCAAAATGGAAAAGTCATTGCTTATACTTCCAGGCAGTTAAGGAATCATGAAAAGAACTACTCCACACACGACTTGGAGCTTGCAGCAGTGGTGTTTGCATTAAAGATATGGCGACACCACCTTTATGGCGAGCATTCTGAAGTGTTTACAGATCACAAAAGCCTCCGGTATATTTTCAAGCAAAAAGAATTAAATTTGAGGCAGAGAAGGTGGCTCGAGCTATTGAAAGATTATGACATCAATATCCTTTATCACCCGGGAAAAGCTAATGTGGTAGTAGATGCACTTAGTAGGAAGTCAATGGGTGTCTTGGCCCATCTTGCAGTACAAAGGCGAACTTTGGGTAGAGAAATTCAAAAACTAGCAAATGATGGAATTAGATTGGATGAGACCGAAGAAGGAGGTATAACTGTTTATGCCTTAGCGCAATCCTCTCTAGTTGTGCATGATAAGGCTAATCAAGACGAAGATCCGTACTTAGTGAAGTTAAAAGAAGGAGTCAGAAACAAAAAAATCACCGCTTTCACTCTAGGAAGTGACAGAGTTTTGAAGTTGAATAACCGGTTATGTGTGGCTGATGTAGTGGTCTTAGGAAGGCCATAATGGAAGAAGCTCACAGTTCGAGGTACTCTATCCACCTAGGTGCTACCAAAATGTATCTAGATTTGAAAGAGTTGTATTGGTGGAAAGGCATGAAGAAGCAAGTAGCAGATCATATGGCTAAATGTTTGAATTGCCAGCAAGTCAAAGCCGAGCATCAGAGGCCTGGTGGCCTAGCTCAATATATAGAGATACCACAATGGAAGTGGGAGATGATTAATATGGATTTCGAAGTAGGTCTACCTCGCACATACCGTAAGCATGATTCAATTTGGGTTATTGTAGACCGACTAACAAAGTCTGCGCATTTCATACCAGTAAAGACGACAGATTCTACAGAGCAGTATGCGTAGTTGTACATCAAAGAAATAGTCAGATTGCATGGTACTCCAGTTTCAATCATATCTGACAGAGGCCTTCAGTACACAACGCATTTTTGGCAAGCATTTCAGAAAAAAAGATTAGGTACCAAGGTCAATTTGAGCACCTTTTCCATCCACAGACCGATGGCCAGGCAGAAAGTACCATTCATACTCCGGAAGACATGCTGCGAGCATGTTTTAGATTTTGGAGGTAATTGGGATGATCACTTGCCACTTATAGAATTTTCTTACAATAACAACCATCAGTCCAACATTGGTATGGCTCCTTATGAAGCGTTGTATGGGCGAAGATGTAGGTCTCCAGTGGGTTGGTTCGAACCAGCAGAGGTGCCTTTGATTGGTCCAGAGTTTGTTTGTGAGGCTTTAGAGAAAGTCCAGCTAATCAGAGAAAGACTAAAAGCGGCTCAGAGTAAGGCTGGCTAACGGGCCGGGCCCGGGCCAAGTGGGCTGGGCCAAATAGGCGCGGGCTTTGCGGGCCCGGGCTAAACGGGCTATGTGGGTGGAACCGGGCCCACGGGCCTAAGCCCACATGGGGTCCGAGCTAAGCAGGCCGAGCCCGCGGGCCAAACGGGCCTAAACGGGTCCGACCTATTTTTTTTAAATTTTTTTTATGTAAGGCAATTTCTTGTAAATCTTTGGGATATAAATATTGTAATTCATATTTAAACACAAAAAATAGTATGTTTCTTTTAGGAACCTGCGAGCTAGACGAGGTAGGAGTTGGAACATTTAGTCTAGCATGATCTAATGCTACTTGATAAGCATTATAAATTGTTTGAGCATTTATTTTAATTG